>JBBPBX010052655.1:0-10048 GCA_038048925.1 Garcialebias charrua
TTTTTAGTTTTGTTTTTTTTACGTGCCGCACGTTTCTTTCACTTTTGCAGCATAATAATAGTTTTAGTTTTCCTGTGACTTATTTACAGTATGATAAATGGTAGGAGCATAAATATACGTTCCCAATGCTTTGTTGCTCTTTTTGGTTGTAAATTAAAAAAATATGTTTGTTTTTTTGTGAATATGAAATAGCGTCTTAAAGTGTGTGTGACATGATGTTGGAACTATGCATAAAGTGGCAGAGTAGCTACTCAGCTTTGATTTGTTGTACACAGATGCTTCGAATAATTAATATATAAATAGTATTTTTTTTATAAAATAATTCTCTACATTGCGTCACAGTTTTCAGGTGGAGAAAGGAGGGGTCAAATGCTGACACATTTTTATGACGCAATGGCTAGAACGTACCTTGTAAATAACAAATAGCAGTGAATAAATACAGTAAACAGAGGAATTAAGCAATTTAAGTGAAAATTTGAGCGATTTGTCTTCAGTTTGGGAAGCCGAAGTTAGTTTGAGTGATGAACAAGAAACAGCTGGTTCTAGTGTAGGTCTGCACCCGTATTTATTTGAGTCTTACCGTTCAGGAAGCGAGGGAGCTCCGAGGGGGGACAGCTTTGTTTATTCCATTCTTGATGAAGTTTTACATCTTTTGGGAAAGTGAAAAGGCTCACTTGTTCACTGGCGATATTAGAACACCCAAATGCGACACAACGTACAGTACCGGCATTTTTCAAGTTATACAAAAAAAGGCAATCTTAAACACAATTAAACTGCGTTCTAATGGCACGCACAGACTGACATTCTTGCCCCTACGTCACAGACGTCGCATGCATAAGTAGCCGGATGTCCCGTGACGAAACATGGCGCCAATTTTGAAATAACTTAGAAACAAAATTTCGTTGATTTATCATTTTGCTTGTAAAAATGAACATAGTTGAATTATACAACATATACAGTATACAGTATGTTGTGCCACTTTATGCATAGTTCCAAAATCATGTCACACATACTTTAAGTTCCTATGACGTCACAGTGACCAATCGACGTCGACTCAACTTTTACCATGTTGAAGTCGACTTTTAAAAATATGAAGTCGTGTAACACCTAGTATGTAAATAGGCTATGTTGCAACTTCTGGTTGCATATGTTTAGTCTTTATTTGTTATGATCAGTTAACACTAAACTGATTTTGTACAAAGCGTTTATTAGGTTGTGTATGTAAGAGTGGCACCTGCTGCAGCTCCAAGATGGCCGCCAATCATCCACAGCTGACGGTCATCCACCTGACGAGCTCCACCTATACTTAAGGCTGCAGTCGAGTTCTACTCTTTGCTGAAGCATTTTATGCCTACACACGGTATTTATGCTTCTAGCCAGTTTGTGAGTACATTGAAAGAAACTTACCCTGTTCTTGTTGTGTTCTCAGTCCTCGTGATCTTCAAGATTCTCCTGGTTCCGGCTCTCTGCTCGTCGTGCTTTGCCCTCCAGCCACTTGCCTGTCTCTCTCGCCCTCTGGGACTCATCTCAAGGAGTTAAGGATTCTCTGGAACAATCATCCTCCTCTTTTCAGCCGTAAGGAAAACATCAAACAAACAAAATCAATTATCCTGAAAAAACATTCTGGTCAAGCCCATCTGACTGTCTGCTTTTCATCTTCCAGGAAATCCAGAGGACCCATGTACATTTGTAAATAGTTATTCCCACTGTAAATAATAAACACTGTTACTTTTGCACCTCTTCGTCTTGTGTCGTTCTGGGTCTCGTTACCAACTGGGTTGCCTTTTGAAATCATAACAGTTAATGCTTCAGCCTAAACAAAACCCAGAACGAGACCATGAACGCACAAGCTTCCTCCTCGCAGGCCACAAGTAAACCTCACTTAGAGGAGATGTTAAAACAAGTAATTGGCCAACAACTCAATCAGATTTACTAGTACTTGGAGGTATGAGGTATACCGAAGACACTTGCTATTTCTCATCCCACAGCTCTGGCTACCACCTCAGGTTCAAACTCTCCCAGCACCCGTTCAAGCAATAACTCTCCTTCTCCTCAACAGTTACTGGTTAAACCATCTGAACTCTTCTCAGGAGACCCAGCGTTATGTGAAGGTTTTCTCCTACAGTGCAAACTCGCCTTCAAAGGAGCTCCTCAACTTTACTCCATGGACATCGCTAAAATTACTTATCTCAACAGTCAACTGTCAGGTAAAGCCCTCCAGTGGGCAACTTCTTACCTCCACAACCGTGATTTGGACTTTGTGTCGTTCGACCTGTTTCTGAACGAGTTCCGCAGGATTTTTGACCGGCTGTTGCAACAAACCAATGCAGAGAAACGTTTGTTGGGATTGCGTCAGGGTAGACGACCCGTCTCTGAACACGCTCTGGACTTCCGCATTCTTGCGGCTCAAACGGATTGGAACGACAGGGCGCTTCAAGGTACATTTTTGAACTCTCTCTCTGATTACGTTAAGGACCAGATTGCAGCAAGAGACGAAACTCCTAGCTTCGACGTGCTGATAAATTTGGCTATCTCCATTGATGAACGCTTCCGGGAATGTCGCCGAGAATGGGACTACAACTACCAGTGACCCAACACTTCCGGCTTTTCCACGTCATCAGGTGGGGACAATAATTTCAGTATCAACTCCTGAAGCTCGCTACTACCATCTACTAGATCTCAGCTAGCAAAACCCGCACCTGAACCAATACAGATTGGCAGAACAAAATTAACAGCAAGTGAAAGACAGAGACGTAGGACTTCTAACCTGTGCATGTATTGTGGAAATGAGGGACATTATATTGCTTCATGCCTGCTTTTGGGAAACGGCAATGCCCGCCAATAGAACAGAAGTTATTGGTGGGCACTTCCTCTTTCACTTCCATGCGCAGATTAATTTTACCTACGGTTATTCAGTTCGAACAAAACCGTTTTCCTGTGTCAGCATTAATTGACTCTGGTGCTGAACAGAATTTAATTAGTCATGATTTAGTCAAGAAATTTTCTCTCCCCGTTCTGGACATTGACCCAGTTTCTGTTACTGGAGTAACTGGGGAGACTTTAGCACAGATTCGTTTTAAGACTGAAGACTTGCATTTAATCACATCTGGTAATCACCATGAATTTGTTAGTTTCTTTGCGTTTGATTCACCCAACACTCAAATGATTTTAGGGTTTCCCTGGTTAAAGAACCATAATCCCCACATCAATTGGGAGTTTGGCCGAATAGAGAAATGGAGCGACAAGTGTTTGAAGAATTACCTTCGCTCAGGCATCTTCAACCCTTTAACCAGTGTACAAGAAACCGAGAACATAGATCTGTCCACCATTCCCCCGAGTATCATGATCTGTCTCTAGTATTCAGTAAAGTGAAGGCTCTCTCTCTTCCTCCCCATCGTCCCTATGACTGTGCCATCGACCTTCTTCTTGGAGCTCCTCTGCCCTCTAGCCGTTTATATCACCTCTCAGGCCCTGAACGTGGATCCATGAAATCCTACAACGAGGAGTCTTTGGATTCAGGAATCATCCGCCCTTCTACTTCTCCACTGGGGGCAGGGTTCTTTTTTGTTGCTAAGAAAGACAAGACACTACGCCCTTGTATTGACTATCGGGGGTTGAACAATATTACTGTAAAGAACAAATATCCTTTACCATTACTTGACTCTGTCCATGAGCAGTAGCAAACAGCCACTATCTTATCCAAATTGGACCTACGTAATGCTCATCACCTCGTCCGTATCCGAGAGGGTGATGAATGGAAAACAGCTTTTAAGACACCCTTGGGACACTGAGTATCTCGTCATGCCTTTTGGCCTTAACAATGCTCCTGCAGTGTTTCAAGCACTAATGATGTTTTGAGAGACTTTATTGGTGAGTTTGTGTTTGTTTACTTGGATGATATTCTCATTTATTCCAGGAATGAGGATGAACACATCACACATGTCCGGACGGTGCTCCAAAGACTGTATGAGAACCAACTTATTGTAAAAGGTGAAAAATGTGCTTTTCACACTTCTTCTGTTGCTTTTCTGGGTCTTATCTTTGGAGAAGGACACTATGGGGCATACCCCGAGAAGACTAAGGCCCTGATCCCTGAGACCAGGAAGCAACTGCAACGGTTCTTGGGTTTTGAAAACGCCTACAGACGCTTTATTAAGGACTACAGTCGCATCGCAGCACCTCTATCTCAACTCACATCCACCAAAAGAAATTTCAGATGGACCCCGGAAGCCAACTCTGTTTTCGGTAAGCTAAAACAGCTTTTTTCTTCCACACCCATCCTCTGTCATCCAGACATCACTCGTCAGTTTATCCTTGAGGTGGACGCTTCTGACACTGGGGTAGGAGCCGTTTTGTCGCAGAGGTCACCTTTGGAAAACAAAGTGCACCCATGTGCATTTTTCTCTCGCCGTCTGTCTCCAGCTGAACGGAATTATGACGTGGGCAACAGAGAACTACTTGCTGTGAAACTGGCACTGGAGGAGTGGCGTCACTGGCTTAAGGGCACAAAGCTGCCTTTTCTTATTTGGACTGACCATAAGAACCTCACGTATCTTAGAGATGCTAAACGTCTAAATCCCAGGCAGGCACGTTGGTCACTGTTTTTCAACAGATTCAACTACACACTGACTTTCCGACCGGGTTCTAATTATGTAAAGCCCGTTGCTTTGTCTCGCCAGTTTTCTCCTCCAGATGCTCCAGAGGTTGAAAAGAACATCTTACCCCCGGCTTGCATCGTTGGGGCACTCACCTGGCCCATTGCCCAGGAGGTTCGTAAAGCCCATCGTACGGAACCAGACCCTGGCACAGGACCTCCTGGTACGCTCTTCGTTCCCACCGCCATGAGGTCCAAGGTACTCGAATGGGTGCATACGAACAAGCTCTCTTGTCACCCAGGTATTACACGTATGTTGTCGTTAACCAAGACCCACTTCTGGTGGCCCACTTTGTCCCAAGACGTCAAAGACTTTGTTGCAGCTTGTCCCACATGTGCCAGGAACAAGACTGGTACCCAACCCCCTGCAGGTCTTCTCCAACCGTTACCCACGCCCAGCCGCCCATGGTCCCACATCGCTGTTGATTTTGTCACCGGCCTGCCTCCATCTGAGGGTAACACCACCATTCTCACCGTCATTGACAGGTTTTCTAAAGCAGCCCATTTCGAGCCTCTTCCTAAGTTGCCTTCTGCTATGGAGACTGCTCAACTCCTTGTACAGCACGTTTTTTGTATTCATGGTGTCCCTTCCGACGTGGTGTCGGATAGGGGTCCCCAGTTCGTCTCTCAGGTGTGGCGCAGTTTTTGTGGTGCCTTGGGGGCGTCGACCAGTCTCACCTCTGGCTATCACCCGCAGTCCAATGGTCAGGCTGAACGGTGCAATCAGGAGCTCGAGGCCACCCTTTGATACCTCATTAAGGGCAATCCATCTGCCTGGAGTCGACATCTGGTCTGGGTGGAGTATGCCCACAACGCCCATACTTCTGCGGCCACAGGTATGACACCTTTTGAAGGTTCGCTGGGATATTTGCCCCCTTTGTTCCCCAGTCAGGAGTCGGACATATCGGTGCCTTCAGTGCAGCACCATTCCGACGCTGTCGGCGTGTCTGGCGCCAGGCTAAGGCAGCACTTCTCCGCACGGCCGCCCAAAATAAGAGGTTTGTGGACCGCCACCGATCTTCTGCGCCCTCCTATCAGGTGGGTCAGAGGGTTTGGCTTTCCACCAGGAACATCACCCTGAAGGGCACCCCGAGGAAGTTGGCGCCTCGATTCATCGGACCTTTCCCTATACTCCGGATCGTCAACCCCTCTGCGGTGCATCTTCAGCTACCCGCTTCCATGAGGATTCATCCGACGTTTCACGTGTCCCAGGTCAAGCCCGTTTCTGAGAGTCCTTTGTGCCCGCCTGCCAGCCTCCCTCCGCCTGCTCGTCTCGACAACCATCCGGCTTTCACCGTCCGTGCCATTCTGGATGTGCGCCGTCGTGGGAGAGGTTTTCAGTATCTTGTGGACTGGGAGGGATACGGCCCTGAGGAGCGGTCGTGGATTCCTCGCTCCTTCATCCTGGACCCCAGTCTGATCACCACCTTCTTCAGGGCTCACCCGGAGAAGCGCGTCGGGGCTCCTGGAGGCGCCCCTTGAGGGGGGGGTACTGTAAGAGTGGCACCTGCTGCAGCTCCAAGATGGCCGCCAATCATCCACAGCTGACGGTCATCCACCTGACGAGCTCCACCTATACTTAAGGCTGCAGTCGAGTTCTACTCTTCGCTGAAGCATTTTATGCCTACACACGGTATTTATGCTTCTAGCCAGTTTGTGAGTACATTGAAAGAAACGTACCCTGTTCTTGTTGTGTTCTCAGTCCTCGTGATCCTCAAGATTCTCCTGGTTCCGGCTCTCTGCTCGTTGTGCTTTGCCCTCCAGCCACTTGCCTGTCTCTCTCGCCCTCTGGGACTCATCTCAAGGAGTTAAGGATTCTCTGGAACAATCATCCTCCTCTTTTCAGCCGTAAGGAAAACATCAAACAAACAAAATCAATTATCCTGAAAAAACATTCTGGTCAAGCCCATCTGGCTGTCTGCTTTTCATCTTCCAGGAAATCCAGAGGACCCATGTACATTTGTAAATAGTTATTCCCACTGTAAATAATAAACACTGTTACTTTTGCACCTCTTCGTCTTGTGTCGCTCTGGGTCTCGTTAACAACTGGGTTGCCTTTTGAAATCATAACAGTGTAATGTACAGCGAGCACTACGTCTGTAGCATTTAGCTAGCGCATCTGTAATGCACGTCACTAGCTTAGCGTTACTTCTTGTTGTGCCAAGCTCTCTAAAATAGTTATTGAATCAAGTGTTTACTTATGGAGGTAAACGTAGATGTTTAATAACCTGCTAAAACACTCAAGAATGCAGGAAATGGCATCTACTTTATTAAAGTAGCTCTTTAATAAGAACCCCACCACACACACACACACACACACACACACACACACACACACACACACACACACACACGCACACATTACAAATGCTTCTGATGCCAATGGCCACCATGTTCAAGCCAAGAGCCATTGACAGCAATGGGGGCTAAGCAGCCCTAAAGGTCAGATTCTAGAATCGCCCCTGTGTAGAACATCAAAGAGTTGGTGCTTCTTCCCTTCGCTCACATTCAAACTTGGGGAAATTTAAACATCTGCTTGCTTAAAGCAGAGAAGAAGTGGAGTTCAGTTAAATGTTTATGATCAATTATTATCTGCCCTTGTGACCTGACCTGACCTTATCTGGGATGCATCACAGATAATGATGAATCCAGCTACAGACAGGAGGTGGAACATCTGGAGAGTTGGTGCAAAGAGAATAACCTTCACATGAATGTGAAGAAGACGAAGGAGATGATTGTGGACTTCAGAAGGAACAAACACACCCACACCCCACTGTATATAGGTGGATCTGCGGTGGAGGTGGTCTCCAGCTACAAATACCTGGGTGTACACATGAATGATAACCTCAGCTGGAGCAATAACACCACCAGCCTGATCAAGAAAGGTCATCAGAGACTCTACTTCCTCAGACGGCTGAGACGAGCCGGTCTGAGAAGCTCAGTCCTCACCTCGTTCTACAGGTGTGCAGTGGAGAGCGTCCTGTGCTCCAGCATCAACGTGTGGCATGGAGGCTGCACAGTTGCAGAGAGGAAAGCTCTACAAAGAGTGGTGAAGGCTGCACAGAAGTCTGTGGGAGTCAGTCTCCCCACCATCACAGACATTTACACCTCCAGATGCAGAAAAAGAGCCACCTGCATCATGAAAGACCTCACTCACCCAGCACACTCACTCTTTGCACCACTCCCCTCGGGACGGAGGTTGAGGAGCATCAAATGTAGAACCACTAGACTGAGGAACAGCTTCTACCCTGAGGCTGTCAGACTCATGAATAAATAAATAATAAGAATAAACACTGCAAAATGTCACATCATGCTGATGCTGATCTGTTTCTTGTTGCTGCGTTCATCTGTGACCATCTGCTCATGTTCGTGCTGCTGTTTATAATGATGTTTTTCTACTACATTAGGGCTTAGTGTATTACTAGCTGATGTCTCTCTTAGTTAATCCTAGATGTTATTATTGTTTTTCTCTTGCATTTGTTGTTGGATGTAACTGGGACCCTGTGTACATAATCTCGTTTTCAACACATGTACTACATGCGGTGCAAATGACAATAAATTCTCTCTGACTCTGACTCTGATTTGTAAATAACTTTTTGAATAACCCCAGTTGGGATGAATGGACGAGCTCATGGTAGGTCCAGGTATAAATGGTTGAGCTGCGGCCTGACTCACTATAAGATGGAGGCATGTGCTCTAATGCATCACCTTCACGTTGTTATCTCTTCCCATCAGTCTGTCAGTGAGGACAAACAAAGTCATGGCTGGCACAAAATGGAACAGTAGATTATCAGTAAAGCATGACCAGCAACATGTCATTTATGTCCCAGCGCCTAATGTTTTATGGAAACAAATTCACAGTATTAGCGCGACATGTCCTTAGCCCATACCTGTGGCTCATGAGCCTTTCAGTTTACTCATAGCCAAGTCGGAATATTTTACAGTCAAAACTGAAATATTGTGCCAAAGAAGAAAAAAAAAATAAGGTCATGAGATTTATGTTTGGACCGATAACAATTCAGCTTCCGCCATCTGTTCCACCACAGCTCAGAGAAATAATCACATATTTTAGGAAACAAAAGCTTGACTCCTACCTTCATTCCCTTCTTTATTCATGACAAAGATCCTAAAAAAAAAAACCAAAGCTTTTATACATAAACGACAATATAATTACAGTATAACAAAGGTTCATTTGTTGTAACGCAGGCTATTTGTGATTTGTTAAAGATTTATCAAATGTAACACATTGTGACTAGTAAAAATACATAAACGATGTGTTTAGAAAATCTTCACGTTTTGCAATCATCATATCTAAAAGGTTAGACTTTTGCCCAAATTATTAAAAACACTTTTTTGTGTAACTGATAAAAAAAAAAATAGAAATCTTACCTAAAACATGAGTTTACATGTAAACATCGTATGTGTGAGCACACATACAGTGACATATGTTGTTATGTTGCTAATTGCCACAAGTGGTGTTAATAGAGGTCCAGTGCCATGTGGCAGTGGCTCAATAAGGTCATCTCTATTAGATGAAAACAAACAAAAAAAATCTAAGAATTTCCATATTTTTCCACTGCAGAGACTATAAACACACAAGGTGAGCAGATAGAACATCCAGTTCACACTGGTACCACCACACACCAGGCCAATCCAGCAGAGCAGAAATCTGAAGCCTACAACTTCAGTGACCCTGGAAAGCTTTTACACACACACACACACAGATCTGAGGTCAGCAGCTTGCTGCCCACTACTGACCTACTTTAAGGTTAAGGAGCACCTTACTCACAGGCTCTTCATTCTGTCAGAAAACTCATCAAATATTAGTTATTCCACCTTTTGGTGCAGCTTTTAGGATCTGAAGAGGTGTTTTTATTATCATCATGCATTCTGTTCATCCTGTGTCAGAGACCACTTGTTGCTCTCACTCTTCACCCCCAACCCCCTGTAACTGAAGGGGACCTCTCAGACTGACTTCAGATCAGATCTGAGGTTCAGTGCAGGTCTATTTAAATCCCAGAGCAGACACGAGCATCACTGCTGCCCTGTGGGTGTTTGACACAGTCCAGGTTGAACACAACGTCTCTCACAAGAATCATGTAGAAACAAAGTTTCATGCAGCTTGCTGGAACCGAACGAGTTCACGGAGACATTTTGTTCTTTGGAGCAAACCCGACGCAACACATGTTAAAGTTCAGACTCACCTGGTTGAATCAGCAGCAGCGGGTCCACCAACACACTCCTCTCTTCAGAGCTCTGTAACGTCCCCTCTTCAAGACCGTCTCCTCCTGGAGCTGCATAAACCTGAAACCTGGAACATCTTGCTCTCATGGAGGAGGAGCCACAGACAATAAGCCCCGCCCACTCATTCATGCTGAACTACTCCCAACTAGA
>JBBPBX010052655.1:10088-24129 GCA_038048925.1 Garcialebias charrua
ACAGCCATCCTTTCCACACCATTATTATGAAATATTTATTCTAGTAATTATCTAGTGGAGTTTATTTATTTTTTATTATTATTTTTTATTACTATTATATATATATATATATATTTTTTTTTTAAATAGGATAGACAGAAAGAAAGGAAAGACAGAAAGTAAGACTACAAAATATAAAAAATATACATAAAGAGAGCACAAGGCAAAACACCTATCTGTACACCTGCAAAGAGCATGACAAAACACAGGAACAAAATACATATGTAAGAACTTAGAATATTGATGGCTTTGCTGTAAATTTCTATAAATGTATATGCCATACCTACACATGTAACATACCACTACAGATTCTAATGCTCATGCGTCGACTCAGGGGCCGCACGCTTCACTAGTCTGGTAGGCTTTTGTACACAAATGCATTTATTAATGAGTTCTGAGTATTTTATGTTGTGAGTGCGACGTGTAATGTTGCCGGGTGTCTGAATACCACAACAGCTTTATTTAGAACACACTTTAAACGACCTTAGGGCTAAAGTGATGCACAGTTACAGTGAAAACAATTAGTCACCATACATAATAAAAACATAAGCAACACACCCTTATATTAGACACAAATAAAATCATTTGAATCAAAATGAACTCAAATTAGATTAAAAATCAACATCTCAGGTTGTCAAAAGCCAAGGGGAGGAAATAAGAACTGACTTGAAAACAGGATTTGCTCAAAGGCAATTCCAAATTTTAGGAGCAGAGAAACCAATGGCGTACCGTAGTCTGTGTGATACTCGGATATACCGTACAGAGTATACCCACTAGAAAAGCTTAAGAATTTCAGTACATGTATACTCACTTAAAAGTGCCCAACATGGCACGTGTCATTGATACGTTAAACGGCAGCTACGCTTCTGTAACAATCGATTGGTATGCAGAGCTTTGCTTTGATACTATTTTATAAAGTTTATAACATGTTTTGAAACAAAGCCAACTGTTTTACACAGTTTGTTGTTCATTTATTCAAATATAAGCATCAGAGAAATTTGGAAATGTTCAATATGCTTAAAAATCAAATTAAATTGACAGTTACATTGTACTAACCAGTGTATGTACTTTGGTTCTATTTCATCCCTCCTGACCGCCAGAGACGGTGCTTTCAAAGCACGAATTAGCATTATTGCGCATGCGAAAGGCGAGTACAAATGACAACAACGTCACCCCATTACCTGCCGTGGACCCACGTGACTCTATAAAGGCACGTCACACCCGGGACCCAGTCCCTTCATTCTTCTCCTCGCTTGCGCAGGTTTGTATGTTGAGTACAGCGTGTGGTCATGTGAAGGTGATTGCTTCGGTATGTACCACACTGCTTTCCGGAAAATTGCTTGTTGCTAGTAGCCACGTGACCAACTTTGGTCTGAGTTGCTGGTAAGTCGCCCTCCAAAGGCTGCACGAGCTGTTTTCATCTTTACCGCTTCTACGGTCGCTTTGATGACAACTGGTAAGTTCTGCTCTTTTTTACTCTCAAAGCGGTGGCGTTTCCACCCACGTGGAGTTGCTCCTCTGTTCTTATTGTTTGTATGACTCACCTGTAGCTTTTTCGCTGACATTGAGTTGGACTTCTGTTGTTTAGAGGACTCACCTGTAACGTTTTAGCTAGCGAGGAGTTGTTTATGTTTGCCGTTTATTCAGCTCACCAGTAGCGTTTACTGCTCGTATTTGAGTTAATCCTCCTGATTATTATCTGACTCACCAATGGCGTTTACTGCTCGTGTTTGAGTTGTTCTCCTGATTATTATCTGACTCACCAGTGGCGTTTACTGCTCGTGTTTGAGTTAATTCTCCTGTAGGAGGTGGTGAAGAGACGACACAGGAGACGGGATGTAGTTCTTCACTTTTAATCAACTCCTACTCAACTGGCGGGAAAACCACCCCACACCGCCTTATCCACCTCTTTCGCAAACAGCTCATGGAGGCCGCCATGACAGTCCGGTGCCGCCCCCTCCCGGGAGTAAACTTCCGGCGGAAGTCCTGTAGTGTGTGGTTTGCTGTGAAAAACAAGCCGGGACACCAGTTTATTTTCTCTCGTTTTTTAAATTTTTTGGGTTGTTTCTTGCTGGGTTAGAGGGTGTTACAGCCAGGTATACGTTTGAGCAACGCGCTGTTGTAAACCTGAAGGATCTACGTCCATCGGAGGAGCCTACAGCAGCTCTTTCCTCTGTCTGTGTCTGGCTCTGAGCTGCTGTCGAAGACGTCGCGCTCCGATCAACTTTAGTTCGGTAAACAAAATATTCTATATAAATCATTTTGTGAAACCATGTCAGAACAATATCGGAGTATAACCGTCTGTTTAGTAGCTGTTTTTTTTTTTCTTTCCATGATTTAGCGTCTGTACTGCTGTGGTACAGCTGTGGTTAGCTTAGCATGTAGCTACTTTAAAGGCTAACTCCAGACGGTAACACTCACAACAAAGTGCTGGTTCTTGAGCCTGGACTTTTTTTGGGGGCTGTGTTATTTTAGTTAAACTGTTATTTAGCTGGTTATATATGATTGAGACAGTTTACACATCTTTTTTCAAAGACAGACCGTGTCAACAATGACTAGGCCTCAAAACCTGACCCGTCATTAAACCAGAGTTATTAAAGCACATTTAAAATAATGATGTAAATTAAAGAGGAGAAAAGTGCACATGAAGCTACATTTGTACTAAAATGTGAGTAAATAAAGAATTTACTTAACAAATCTGTCATTAAATAATATAACTGTGTGTTGCACACGTGTTTATACAGTATTATTTATATTTATTTATATTATTTAATGACAGATCTGTTAAGTAAATGCTTTATTTACTCAGTGTGTACTAATACTGTACTGTACACACTGTCTATGACAAGACAAGTTTTCTTTTTCTACTTTACAGAAGACTGAAGCCACGAGATCCATCCAGAGATAAGATCCTACATTAAGTAAATGCTTTATTTACTCATTTTAGTACAAATACTGTACTGTACACACTGTCTATGACAAGACAAGTTTTCTTTTTCTACTTTACAGAACATTGAAGCCACGAGATCCATCCAGAGATAAGTTTGTACACCTGGGTCCAGTCTCAGATCGTACACCTGGGTCCAGTCTCAGATCTACACCTTGGATTCCTGTGGAGTTGGCTGAAATCGGACAGTTCCACATGAAGAGAAATCTGTTCAGTTTGCTGGTCTCCATCATTGCTTGTTGAATTGGTTTTGATCTTTATTCTGTGCCAATTCATTTTCATTAAGACAACACCACCCACAGTTGTCATATTGTACAGTATTCAGTTTCAACTGTTTTAAATGTATAATTATAGCTTTTATTCTGAACTTTGTCAGTCTCCTGGGTGATGAAAACTTATAAGCAAAATGAATGTTTTTATGCTTTGCACATGTGAATAAAAACACTGGCCTAAGAACAATCAAGACCTTTAGTTTTTATTTATGTGTATTACAATGAGTAGTATGGGTGACATCACAATGAAACTACTTCACATTATTAGACATTGAACAGTGTATTTTAATTATTGAAATAACAACAAAAAGAACAAATGTAAATGAACAGCAGATTTATTTATAGAAGATTTTAACTCGTTTGTTGCTGTGTAAGACTGCACAAAACTTCTGGTCCAAGTCGAGTTTCCATCCATCTACTGGGAGTCTGCTGGTGATTGAAGATTCTACGACCTGAGAGAGGACCTTAACACAGAAATTTTTAGATATGGAGTAAATAATTTCTATGTTTCTCTTTTGTATATAATATATATACTCTACACCATGAATTTTTTTGTTGAAAAGCTTATGTAATAGTGTACGTATGAAATCAACTGAATGACTTCTTTTTTTGTTTTATTCAACCACAATGTAACAGGTTCTTTAAATAGCAACACATGGTTTTCTCAAAACAAAAATGTACATATTTCATATTATCTTGTCTTTGAATATTGCAGAAAATATATAACTACTTTATCATCAACTTGTTAATTAAACAGCATGTGTTTCAACTTTGTACATTTCACTTGTGACATTTTCAACAAATTTTATATTAAATGTCTGCTTTCATTCACAGCACAGACTTGAACTCTGACTATATTAATGTCTGGCTGTGTTCTAAATATTCTGATATCAGATAAGTCATGTACCTTCCACAGTGTCCAGTCAGCCTGTCCGTGAGCAGTGAGATAAGACGTTAACTGTGCCTCACATGTCACCTGTCACTACTCACGGACTGAGCAGTGACAGCTGAGGCACAGTTAACGTCTTATCTTCGCAGCTTTTTAAAACATCCTTGGAACGTATCCACCTTTGATGTGCTGCCATTTACGTCAGGTAAAGGTAACTTATGTGTAAATAAATAAATAAATCGCTAGCAAAGACGTTACCCCACATACGTAAACAAGAGCGCGGGACCGCGGGCGGAAGTACACTCCCGGCTTCCGCTATGAATTATGGGTAGTCGCGCGAAATCGAAAATAAGGTGGATATACCAACACAACATCCGGTCCTCTGGACCTTTCACAATAAAAGCATCCTGTAACACATTCGGTCCACTGGGTGTGAGTAGAGCCCCCTAGTGGTCCACCACACACGCCCCCCCAGAACACCCAGTAAGGTCCATCACTAGTCCCGCATTTTAGGTTTGATTAAACGACCAGAACGGCTGAACCTGGGCCCTGCAGAACCAGTCTGATGAAGCGGAGGGCTCCGAGGAGGGCCTGCAGAAGATTCGGGCTCCAATGGATGTTGAGAGTCTCTGGCAGGGGGACAGCAGTCCGTTAACAATGTGGATGGAGGTCTGCCCCTGCGAGGAGCCTGGGCCGTAACAACCTGATCATCTGACACAACATGAGCTGGTTTAAGCCTATCGATACAGACAGTCTCAGTACGACCCCCTAAATCTAAAAGGAAATGTTTTGGACCTGGTTGAAGAACCCGAAACGGTCCATCATACAAAGGCTGTAGTGGTGTCCTGTGTGCATTGTGTTTGACAAAAACAAATTTAGAGGACTCCAGACTCTTAGGGACAAATGACTGCGGTAAACAATGATGTACCGGGCCAGGGACACGAAAAGGGGCCTCCTGAGGTGAAAAATGGAGCAACGGTGGAGCAAACTGTGGTGAGGGTACCTCAGGTAAAAACTCACCGGGGACGCGCACAGGTTGACCGAAAACCAGTTCAGCCGGGGAAGAGCTCAGGTCCTCTTTGGTTGCGGTACGTAAACCCAACAAAACCCAGGGAAGACGGTCAATCCAGTTGTCACCGGTCAATGCAGCACGCAGTGCAGCTTTCAATGATCTGTGAAACCGTTCACACAAACCATTAGCTTGGGGGTTGTAAGCGGTGGTCCTGTGAACGTTAGTCCCCAGACCCTTGGCCATGGTAGACCAAAGTTCAGAAACAAACTGCGGGCCCCGGTCTGATGTAATGTCTGAAGGGGGGCCAAAACGCGCCACCCAGGTAGACAAAAATGCCCGGGCCACCACTGCAGATGTCGTGGATGTCAAAGGAACCACCTCAGGCCACCTGGTGGTCCGGTCTATCATAGTCAGCAGATGAGTAAAACCTTGTGATGGAGGCAGAGGGCCCACCAGGTCTACGTGCACATGATCAAACCGCCGACCTGGGATGGAGAAGGGTTCCAAAGGTGCTTTGGTGTGCCTGTTAACCTTAGCGCGCTGGCATGGGACACACGCTGCTGCCCACTCCTTAACTGCTTTACGCAGACCGGGCCAAACAAACTTTGAACTGACCAGTTTCACCGAGGCTCTAACACCTGGATGAGAAAGGGAATGTAAGGAGTCAAAAACGCGGCGTCGCCATGAAACTGGAACCAGGGGGCGGGGCCTGCCAGTAGAAACATCACAGAGCAGGAGGGGACCTCCGTCATTCACCTGCCGTTCCTCCAACTCGAGGCCCGTGGGCCCGGACTGGAGCTCGAGTATTTCTGCGTCGCTACGTTGGTCCGCAGCCATAGCAGAAAAATCGATGCCAACGTATACGGGAGAGATCAGCACCCGGGAGAGACAGTCGGCCACCACGTTGGATTTTCCAGCCACATGCTGAATGTCTGTAGTAAATTCAGACACCGCTGCGAGGTGGCGTTGCTGGCGAGCAGACCAGGGGTCAGAAATTTTTGACATCGCAAACACCAAGGGTTTGTGGTCAACATATGCAGTGAACCGGCGGCCCTCCAGGAAAAACCTGAAATGGCGTGTGGCCAGGTAAAGCGCCAGCAACTCTCTGTCAAAAACACTGTATTTCAGCTCATTGTCCCGCAGCGTACGGCTGAAAAATGCAAGCGGCTGCCAAACCCCGGAAACCTGCTGTTCTAACACAGCCCCCACCGCAACATCAGATGCGTCGGTTGTTAAAGCTATTTGCGCCGCTGGGGATGGATGGGCCAAAAGGGCAGCAGTGGCCAGTGCAGCTTTAGCATCACCAAATGCCTGTAGGCGTTCTGGTGTCCAGTCCACGCTGTCGTTGGGCTTTTTCTTTTTCAGCGCTCCATAGAGCGGACGCAGCAGTTGTGCTGCCCTGGGGAGGAAACGGTTATAGAAGTTAACCATTCCCAAAAATTCTTGTAGCGCTTTAACAGACTGGGGCTGTGGGAAATCTGACACCGCCTGCACTTTGTTTGGTAACGGGACGGCACCACTTGCAGAAATGCGGTGGCCCAAAAAGTCAATGACTGGCAGCCCAAACTGGCATTTCGCTGTATTTACAATCAGGCCATGTGCTGCCAGGCGCTGAAAAACCTCACGGAGGTGGGACAAGTGCTGCTCAGCCGAGCTGCTAGCCACCAGGACGTCATCCAGGTACACAAATACGAAGGACAGACCCCTTAGGACTGAATCCATCAACCGCTGAAATGTTTGTGCTGCACCTTTAAGACCAAAAGGCATGCGCAAAAACTCAAAAAGGCCGAAAGGCGTGATAACAGCGGTCTTAGGGACATCCTCCACATGCACAGGAACCTGGTGGTACCCCCGTACTAAATCTACTTTAGAAAAAATGGAGGTCCCAGCCAGGTGCACTGAAAAATCCTGGATGTGGGGGATGGGATAACGATCGTTCTCTGTGATGTTATTAAGGCGGCGGAAATCCCCACATGGTCGCCATTTGCCATCTGCCTTGGGCACCATGTGGAGGGGGGAGGCCCACGGACTGTTTGAGCGTTGCACGATGCCTAAACGCTCCATGTTAGCAAACTCTTCCTGTGCTATTGCTAGCTTAGTAGCATCAAGGCGGCGTGCACGTGCGAACACCGGGGGGCCCGTTGTGGGAATATAATGTTCGACCCCATGTTTTGTGTTTGTGTTTGCAAAATCAGGAACAGTCAGCGAGGGGAATTCAGACAATAAACGCTGAAACACATTACCCGAAGCTAAAAAGTTAGCATGCATTAAAGGCCCAGCTCCTCGCGTCTCACAAGGCAGTGACGAAAAAGACACAGCGTCGATCAAACGTCTGTTAGCTAAATCAACCAGGAGCCCGTGAGCACAAAGAAAATCAGCCCCTAAAATAGGGACTGAGCTAGCAGCTACCACAAAGTTCCACTGGAAGTCCCGTTCATGGAAACGAACAGTCACCAACCTTTCGCCAAACGTCTTGATGGGATAGCCGTTAGCCGCGGTTAGCTGCGGCCCGCAGCCTTCTGCTAACCTGTCGGAGCCGGTCGGGGGAACGAGGCTCTTCTGCGAGCCGGAGTCCACCAGGAACCGCCTCCCCGACCTCGAGTCTTCGATGAAAAGCAGCCTTTCCTTGTCGCCAACGGCCGCGACTGCTAGCGGGCGCTGGCGTACTCGTTTCCCTGCGGCTTGAAACTGCACGGTGGGACACACCGTCGTGCTTTGGCGCCAAAACGCTGGTGGAAGAAACAAAAGGCAGCTCCTGACCGCCTGCGGGCGACTCCTGCTACGACCACTGGCTCGTCCGGCGCTGAGGGCGATGCTTGAAGCTCGGGCGCCGCTGGAGATCCGGGGACCGCCGCTTGGACCGCGAACGTCCTCGCAGCCAGCAGGATGCGGTCGGCTTCGCGGGCCAGCGAGCGGTAATCCTTCTGCTGCAGAAACGGGGAGTTGGCCAGGGCTGTGCGCACTGGAGCCGGAAGCCGGCGGAGGAAGAGGTGGAGAAAAAGAAACTCACAGTCTGTTGATCCTCTCAAAGACAACATGCCTTCCATGAGCTCGAGAGCTGTGCCGTCGCCCAAATCAGAGAGGGAAAACAGTTTCTCGGCGCGCTCCGCGTCTGAGAGCGTGTAACGCTGCAGAAGGAGCTCCTTGAGGGCGTCGTATTTTCCCTGTGCAGGAGGGTCTTCGAGCAGGCTCATTACCCGCTGGGTGGACAATGGGTCCAGTGAAGCGACCACATGGTGGTATTTGGTGTCGTCTGCAGAGATCCCGCGAAGAGCGAACTGTGATTCGACGTGGGCGAACCACGACCGAGGTGCGTGCAGCCAGAAGTCCGGGATTTTAACGGCCACCGCAAAAGCGAGCGGGGCCGCCGGTGGGGTTCCACAACCGCGGACAGCTGAGGAGAGCTGGCTGGACCTTCAGATGTCGTCATATTCAGTTCACGTAGGTCACCAGTGTAGGAGGTGGTGAAGAGACGACACAGGAGACGGGATGTAGTTCTTCACTTTTAATCAACTCCTACTCAACTGGCGGGAAAACCACCCAACACCGCCTTATATACCAACACAACATCCGGTCCTCTGGACCTTTCACAATAAAAGCATCCTGTAACACATTCGGTCCACTGGGTGTGAGTAGAGCCCCATAGTGGTCCACCACACTCCTGATTATTGTCTGACTCACCAGTAGCGTTTACTGCTCATGTTTGAGTTTATCTTTCCGTTTGTATATCTGACTCACCAGTAGCGTTTACGGCTCGTGTTTGAGTTAATTCTCCTGATTATTATCTGACTCACCAGTAGCGTTTACTGCTCATGTTTGAGTTTATCTTCCCGTTTGTATATCTGACTCACCAGTAGCGTTTACGGCTCGTGTTTGAGTTAATTCTCCTGATTATTATCTGACTCACCAGTAGCGTTTACTGCTCATGTTTGAGTTAATTCTCCTGATTATTATCTGACTCACCAGTAGCGTTTACTGCTCATGTTTGAGTTTATCTTCCTGTTTGTATATCTGACTCACCAGTAGCGTTTACGGCTCGTGTTTGAGTTAATTCTCCTGATTATTATCTGACTCACTAGTGTTTACTGCTCGTGTTTGAGTTAATTCTCCTGATTATTGTCTGACTCACCAGTAGTGTTTACTGCTTGTGTTTGAGTTTATCTTCCTGTTTGTATATCTGACTCGCCAGTAGCGTTTACTGCTCGTGTTTGAGTTAATTCTCCTGATTATTATCTGACTCACCAGTGGCGTTTACTGCTCGTGTTTGAGTTAATTCTCCTGGTTATTGTCTGACTCACCGGTAGCGTTTATTGCTCGTGGTTGAGTTTATCTTTCCGTTTGTATATCTGACTCACCAGTAGTGTTTACTACTCGTGTTTGAGTTACTTCTCCAGATTGTTGTGTGACTCACCAGTAGTGTTTCCTGCATGTGTTTGAGTTTATCTTTCTGTTTGCATATCTGACTCGCCAGTAGCGTTTACTGCTCGTGTTTGAGTTAATCCTCCTGACTATTATCTGACTCAACAGTGGCGTTTACTGCTCGTGTTGAGTTAATCTTCCGTCCTGGTTGTTTTACGTGACTCACCAGTAGCGTTTTCGCTCGCACTGAGTTGTCTATTGTTTGTCGTTTCAGCTCACCAGTGGCGTCTACGCTCACGCTGAGTTGTTCTGTATAGTACTTTATCTAACTTCACCAGTGACGTTCGTTTTTTCTCCCTACTAACTGAGTCGCCAGTGGCGTTTTCTGCTCGTGCTCGACTCCTCTTGGTGGCTGACTGCTCCCGCTTCTCGAGCATGATGCTACAAAATTTGTGTTGCTCGTCCTGTCTGATGTCAGGTGCTACACCACATAGCCCATTGCCGTCGGGTAAGGCGGTGTGCAAACAGCCTGCTGTGGCTTCACCTTCGCGGCCGGCGAAACAAGCCAGACGGCCCGATACGGACAGGTTGTCCACGAGAGTGGATCACCTCACTGCCGAGCTGGCCCACATGAAGGCCCTCCTCCAGTCCTTTCAGACTGACGATGACCGGGACTGGGTGCTCCCTCCCGAGTAGGATGTAGCATCGGTCGCTGGTGCCGATGCTATTTCGGTGACTGCCTCCGACACCCAATTCCGTGAGGACCTTTCGGGGCTGGGCTCCGGGGCATCTGGGTCTGACTCCATTGCCTCCCAGGACAATACGGAGGAGTCCGTGACAGCCGCCATTCAAACGGCTCTTGCCCACCTATGAATCGTGTCCCTCAGGCCCAACCTGCAGCTTCCAGTGCGTTTTTTAAGCGCCGTACATCGGAAGCGGCCCTTGTGGTTCCCCCCTCGGAAGAGTATGTACGGGAACTACATGCTTGCTGGTCTGACAACAGGGCGTTTTCGTGTCTGACAAGTGATGGCAGGGTCCTGGCGACCATGCAAGAGCCAACTAAGGTTGGCCCGGGGCAGATGCCTAGGGTGGAACCGAGCATCGCTTCTCTTATCGTTTCTCCTGATGAGGCCTTACGGCCCAATGCACGTTGTCCGTGGCCTCAGTGCCGTATTACTGACGACCTTCTCTGTAGGGCCGGATTGGGAACTTCCTTTCTCATCTCCTGCTGGCCTTGACTTCCTCTTTGGAAGCTGTTCCAATGGACCATCCCACGCAAGGCCTGGTTGATGCATCTCTGCAGGCCTTTGCCTTCATGGCAAGAAAGGTTGGCCGAACACTCTTCACACTGGTGCGTGCTCGCCGTCAGGTCTGGCTGGCGCAGTCGCCACTCACTGAGCCTTGTAGGAGAACTCTCCGGGACCTACCTGTGGTTCCGGGGGAACTTTTTGGCTCTGCAGCCCTAGACGCCTTGGACCGTACGACTCAGGCGTCTCGTACGAGGTAGTAGCTGACGGGGCTTCACAGACGTCATCGACATTGGCTGACACTTGGATGGGAGCGGACCCTTCACGAAGGTCCTCGCGTCCATCTCCTTCTATTGCTGTACCTCACCGTTCCTGGCTGGGTCAGGATGACTGTCATCCGCGACCCGGTGAATGTACAGGCACTGAACGATGAGATCTACACCTTGCTGGCCAAGGAGGCTATAATGCCTGTGGACCCCCTGCTGGATCCAGGGGGCTTTTATTCCACTTATTTTCTTGTTCCGAAGAAGTCCGGGGGTCTGCGTCCAGTTCTGGACCTTAGGGACCTGAACATCTGCTTGAAGGTCATGCCTTTCCACATGCTGACCACCAAGGATGTATTGAGGGTGATTTCCCTGTGCGATTGGTTCACTTCCATCGATCTCAGGGACGCTTGGGTTTGCAGGTGAACATGGAGAAGAGCAATCTGACTCCCTCTCAGGAGACCATCTTCCTGGCCATTGCCATGGATTCCATTTCAATGACTGCTCGCCCGTCACCCCAGCGGGTCGACAATATATTGACCCTGCTCCCAGACTTCAGGCGTGGTATGGCACCGCCTCTGGTGCGGTACCTTCGACTCCTAGGGATGCTTACGGCTTTCCGGGGGTGAACGCGGGCACACGCTGGCTACCGTTGCTCCTCGTACTTTTTTCTTGTTTTTGTTTTATTCAGTACTTTCTGTTGTTTTTTCACCGATCCTTGCCTGGGCATTTCTACTCATCATCAAACATGGATTTTATTTGGATTTACCTGCTACCTGCTCTCGTTTGGACTCTGCTGCTGCTCACCCACCACCACCCAGCGTTTGGCCTGCTCCATTATTCAGCAGTCGAGCTCCTTCGTCTTCGTTTCCTACCGGCCGTCTCACCTGTGCTCCCTCTTCAGGAAATTGCCTTCCATCCTCGTTGGAGATACATTCACCGGCGCTCGTGCTGTCAACTCAACACTGACATGGCTAATCCCATAACTTCCATCTGGTCTGACTCTCGCCATTCTTCATGCCATTCTTCACGTCGCAATGCTCGGACCACTAACAGCAGTAGCACGTTAGCCAACCTAGCTCGGTCGGCTAACGCTCCAGTCACTACTTCCGCCTCCTCCGTAAAGTTTGGACTTCTGAACGTTCGCTCCCTCACGGAAAAAGGTCAGCTTATTCACGATCTAATATTCGACGAAAACTGGATTTCATCTGCTTAACAGAAACGTGGCAACAACAAAACAACTTTTTTCATCTGAATGAGTCCACTCCACGGGGTTTGTTTACATCGCCAAGGCCCTCGCCTCAGGCAAAGGGGGAGGTCTCGCGATAATTCACCGCGAGAACTGGAAGGTCACTCCAGTTCACACACCTCCCTCCTCCTCCTTTGAACACACTGTGTGTCTGCTCGCTGGCCCCACCCCCACCATTGTGGCAACTATCTACCGCCCGCCAAAAGCAAACAACTGCTTCATGAATGACTTTGCTGCTCTAATGGCCCATCTAACTGCTCTTTCACCCAATATTCTCCTGCTAGGCGATTTCAACATTCATATGGATGAAGAAAACAACCCCCTCATCAGAGACTTCACATCCTGCATGGACAGCTTTGGCTTTCAACAATTCATCAACTTTTTTTTCCCCCCCCATTTATAGATGGCCTCCCTTCTCACCTTATAGCCATTCTCTCACTCCAATATGTATTTTTTTTTATTTAATAGAGAGAAAGAAAAGAGAAAGTAAGACAACAAAACAACAATTATCCACAAAAAGGGCACACGGCAAACACACCTAACCTCCGTCCGCAATCCTGCAAAGCACATGACAGAACACAGCAACGAAACATACATGCATAAAGACTAATAATCTTCATGACCTTGCAGTAGATTTCTATAAATACACATACCCATACCTACAAATATATATACAGTATACATACATATACATTTATATTCATTCATATACCCATCTACATATCTGCATATATCTACATATACATCCCTGCATCCATTTGTGTGTGGTTGTGAGCATGCATAAGTGAATAAGGTTCCTCCAATAGAACACCCAGTAGCGACTGTGAAGCATCAGAGATCCGTCCCCCCAAAGCCCGAGGCAGACGAAGGGGCGATCAAAGCCCAAGACTCCAGGAAGGACCCCGAGCCCAGAGTCCCCAGGGCCACCCGAACAGGACGAGCCACCCGCCCACTCCCCAGATCCGACCAAGGGGAAGAACCGGACGAATCCCACCAGCGACCACACACAATGACCCCCCGGGGTCAAACGCGACAAATTCATAGGCCCCCGCCGGAGCCCGCCGCACTGACGTAGCCCCAGGGCCGGCCACCGAGGCCCGGGCACCGGGGACGCCCATCCCTCAGGCCCAGACCCGAAAGGACCAGAGGACACGAGCCCCACCAGGCAACCACCAGGCCGAGCCGACAAACGCCCAAGCGCCCAACCCCAGATAGTGAGGGCCCCAAGCACGCCCGCAGGCAAAGGAACATCCACCAAGGGGCCACGTGGCAGGAGCGCGACACTAGTAGCCTCAGATGTATCAGAGAGGGGGCAGTCCAAGTCCCAGCCTGACACTTAAACATTCATACACAGACACACTCACTCAGACCCACCCTCATCCTCACCCTCACTCACAGAAAGACATACAATAACGACACGTTCCATTCATAATCCCGATGCACACTCTATACCCCCTAGGTCCAAGACATGTACCTGCCCCCTACGTGGGGCAGCCCACATCCAAACCCAGGAGGTAGACCCATTCATTCTGGGGTGGAGAGTAGCAGACATCCAAGATTCGGCCCAACCCGCGCCCTGCCGACAGGACAGGACACCCGAGTCCAAGCAGCCCCAGAGGGAGCACACTGCCAGTCCCGCCCACGGTGAACCCCCAGGCCCCGAACCCCCCACATCCCAGGACAACCCCCGACGGCCCACCCCCAGAATGTCCGCCAGGCAACCAGGGGGGTAAGAGAAAAATAAATAAATAATATATATATATA
>JBBPBX010052656.1:0-24128 GCA_038048925.1 Garcialebias charrua
ATACCGTCCTCAGAGTGCTCAGACTACTCCCAAAATCCAAAAACGTTTAGGCTTCAGACTAGGGATGGAGTCGATCCGATCTGGTATCGGCCTCCGATACCAGCATCATTCATGTATCGGATTTTTCCAATCCAACCAACCGATATTTCCGATCCGTGATGCACATTGGCTTCAAACTATGGAATGGATTTGAACAGAGGCGTGTCTCATGAACCCAGAGTAAAAAGACCCGCCTCACATTCAGGAAATCCATTTCATAGTTTGCAGCCAGCTACAATGTGAGGACAGAGTGAGCAGCACTGTTCCTAACAGCTAGCCAACTTTTCACTGAAACATGTTCGCTGTGTGGAAGTATTTTACACTAAACACCACAAGACAGCAACGTGCAATGTCTGCAGAGCCATGGCGCCACATTAAACCGCTGTCAAGTTAGTTTTATGATGGATATTTGAGCTCCGGGGCTTCAGCGGGACGCTTTTCTCGCTGAACTGAAACACAGGCATCCCGACCCCGGCCAGCCGTGTCCAGTCCGACCCACTCTGTCTGCCCGTCTCGGAGGAGGGACATGCTGAGAGCGGTTGACCGAAATCAGATTGCCCGCTCCCGACTGAACAAGAAAAACACATCGCTGAAGCCACAAAGCTCAAATGTTCACCGAGAAGTTGCTAAACTTCATCGTAATTAATGACCAACCGCTGTCAGCTGTAGAAAATGAAGGATTTCACAGTTTGATGCTTGCAGCCAAGATATAGTTTACCCTCCAGGAGCCAGTTATCAGTACAACAGTAGACAATTATAAAAAAGCATATCAATGAAAAATTACAAGAAAACTTTATATATATGAAAAATAAACGAAAGAAACCTATACTTACCAGACTTAGCTTTTTTTAGATTTTTCTACCTGGATTATTGAGCATGCTTCATGTTACATGCCGTTTTCTGTTACAAATAAAGTCCAGTTGATCTTGTATTGAATGCCTTTTTGATGCTTCAGGATATACACCTACATTATAAAACAATGTAAAATACTAAAAACAAGAACATGTCTGTGTTGGTTTATGCCATGAACTTAACAGATGTAAAGCTATTTAATATTTCATTTAATTAATTTATTCATTCATTTAAAAGAGACAAAATAAAACAAAATCATCAAAAAGAAAATATTGAATGAAAAGAGTGCAGAAAGAAGAAAAAAAATCTTATCACCCTTTATTTAAAACAATATATAAAATAGATTTAAACAATCACTAAAATTAATCACTTTAATATCCACTTTAAAGCTAGGAATAAAATAAAACACGTTTTGTTTGTAGAATTCAATTGTAACGTTGAAACGTATCCAACATTACCTCAAGTTGCCTTTTTGGACATGCATGCATATATGTGTACACATTGTACTTGAGGAGATTATTACAGCCTCATATAAAATCAATGATGATGATGATATTGGAATGGGATTGGTATCGGCCAATATCCAGATTTAAGTACCGGGATCGGATCATAAGTTTAAAATAAAAAAATAAAAAAAGATAAATGGATCGGTGCATCCCTACTTCAAGTCTCCCTTGAAAAAGCAATCTTGGATTTCAGTGGGATTTGCCTAGTTAAATAAAGGTTAACATAAAAATAAAAATTCCCCCCTCACACACCAAGGGACTTATTACATTTGTGTTATACATCACACAAAGACGTCAAGGTTAAACATCTGATGTGACTGATTGTTGGGTTCTGCCACATTCATTCAAAAATTGTTTGTCAAAACTGAGTAGAAACTCGTTTTTAATTAACTAAAATGTGTTTATTTTATTATAGACTATTCTGTGTGCCTAATGTTGTCTTAACAATGTTATTCAATTTAGTTTGCTCTCACTTTGTGGTTTCATAATCATGTTTGTCTTAACAATGTTATTCAATTTAGTTTGCTCTCACTTTGTGGTTTCATAATCATGTTTGCATCGTGGAAAGAAGCATTTCCTCAATTCTCAGCAACTTCCTCCAGCGACATTTTAAGGAAGTATCTTTAATTCATCTCCAAATGAGCAATCTCTAAATATCAGATTGATTTAACTGTTGATGCCCACAGTGAGACTACCAATTAAATAAGTTCACAGTAAATGAGGGTTGAGTCAGAAACTGCCACTTAACAAAGGAGAGAGGGGCACTTAAAAAATACAAAATCATTTTCAGGAAAAATACTTTGCCTTCACGAGGACACAAATAACTTGTGAAGTATTTTCAGAAAGAGACCTAACTACATTTTGTTGTTCGGGCATACACAGATTATCAAGTACCGTAATATTGACATATCAATTTTTGATTGACAAATGAAGCTTTACAGTATTTGCGATCTTTGCTGACTTTGAGAACTAATTATTAAGCTGGACCTGCATTATTATCCTGGGCTTTTTGAACGCTGTTGTAAAGTAGAAACTGTTCCTGTGGGAGTGTCCAGCATCGCATGTAAAATACAAACTGTGCACAAACAGCTTATTTCAATAATGGTAACAACAAGAAGAAGCATCAGATAAGCACAAAGATTGTTGATTGTTACAGCACAAAACAAAAACATTATTTTGTTCATTCGGCTGCTTCCTTCTTCAGGGGTCACCAATGGAAACTAACTCGCACGAAGACTTGGCGATTGTCTTTACACCGGATGCCCTTACTGACACAACCACAGACCACCAAGCTACCACAGCCCTCTGTGTGGAGCAGAGAGCTGATATCTAGGGTGCCCGCGGGAGCAGATGGTGGAGGTTAAGGGCCTTGCTCAAGGGCTCCGAGTGGAGAAATGAGAGTGGAGGCAGGTGAGATAGAATTGTATTTGGGCCCAAAAAAATCTGATCCAACCCAGCCCGTAGCCATAATTTCCAAATCCCACCTATCCTGATGAATTAACAGTAATTACAGGTCTGGACCCCCCTCAACAATTTTAATTAAGTTTTGACTGCTTTTATAGTTAAAAGTCATTGGAGGTGCGGCTGAATGAAAGGGGGCTGAAAATCGGAGCTGTGGGTGTGTTTGTCCGTTCATGGCCGTCAAAGCTCATTTAAACCCTGTTCCCTGCATTCTGATTTATTCAGACACAGACAACTCTGATTTTTCTTCTGTGTGATCTCACCTGTTTGGGTCGTCGGCCGAGCGCGTCCTCTGAGTGCAGCAACTGAATGAACGTCCATTTGGGCGATGGATCACTTCCTGACAGCATAGTCCCATCTGAAGATTAACTGAACTTTATTTGACCTCTTTCAAGGCCGGTCAGTTTGCGGTGAAATGGCCGCGTGCGACTGGCAAAATATGGCAAGCCATGTTGCCATATAATTGGATGATATGGTAAGCCATGTTGCCATATAATTGGATGATATGGTAAGCCATGTTTCCATATAATTGAATCGCGGCTGATCTGCTAACGCAATCAAAAGCCGAACACGACCCGGCCCGCCCATCCAGCACATTAATCACGGCCTGGCCTGCCCTAAATTCAGGTCAGGTCGGGCTGGGCTTCGGGCCCGGGTTAGAAATGACCGCTATAAGGTGTGCATGTGTCACCTTTCCCACCCACATTTTTGATGTTGTCTGTACGGGGAGTTGAACCGACGACCTTCCGATCACAGGCCAACCTTCTCTAATCTCTGCTCTAACTATTCATAAACCAGCTTGTTCATGTACAGTATTTGGCTAATATAAAACATAATATCGACGAAATTCACTTTCATGAGACCTCAGTGTTGCATTAAAAAAGTTAGTTAAGACGATTTCTTCAAAGTGTGCACAATGATCCAAATCACCACCATTAAGACGATTTCTTCAAAGTGTGCACAATGATCCAAATCACCACCATTCCTTGTAAATATGAAATAAAATGTAAACAGCATTTTACTATTGGCTGCTTTATATATCAGAGCTACAAAGTATTTCTGTTTTATTATTGCTAAACATAAGGATGTTTATTTTTTATTTTTAGAAAACAGCTAGATAAATGCTGAACCAGAGAAAGTTTAAAGGTTGAAGTTTGTCACAACATTCTCAGAAGCAGCTCTGGATAAACTATGAAGCTCACAGTAAGCCGATTTAAACAGCTGTCAACTGTGATTATGCAGGATGAGGCTCTTCTGTGACTCGTCTCACCCCTCCAAGATTGTCTCCGCTCTCTTAGACCAAGCTGCCCCGAGGAACAAAAAGTGTCCATCGTATCCATAATTATCTGGATGGGAGTTCCATCACCACTGCATCTTGGACGCATACATGGCGGTAAATAATCCCATCATCTCAGCCAGAGGAGGTCAGGCAGACATAAATTTAACTCAGAGCAGTTTTACATGCTGCAGGCCATTGTAGGGAGGTTTCATCATGTGAAGGATTGATGCCTTGGATTTTCCTTCTCACTCTCCATGTTTCAGCTTGAGCTGAGAACTCCACAACTGAAATATATATGTATATATACAGGTAGTCCTCGACTTACGACCGAGTTCCGTTCCTATTCTCCGTCGTAAAGCGAATTTCGACGTAAATCGGAACATACTGTACGTCCAAACTGCACCTTATGTACGTACAATACTGTATTTTACCAAGCACTTAGCCTATCCTAACGCAGTACCCTACATAATTATCAAAACACACATACATTTGGAGCCATAATGAATAGAAAAAAAATGTTATTTTCCTACTGGGAGCTGGTAAAGCCTTCCTCCGCCTGTTAGCATGTTAGCTTGTTGCTCCTCCAAGATCTGAGGCTGCCTGTACTTCGCGTGGTCCAGAGTGTTTACATTTCTGCTGTCAAGCTACTGCTTCTGTCGTCAAAACAGGAAGGAACTTGGAACTCTGCTTTTCAAAATAAATTGTTTCACTTTTTTTTTTAATGGAGATGCGTGTTGTTAACCACAAAACGTCGTAACTCGAGGCCGTCGTAAGTCGAGGACTACCTGTACATATATATGTTTCTTTGACCCATGCACATCTGACTTGTGTTGTGTGTGAGATTGCTTTGCCCTGTTTGCTTTGCGCCAAGTGTGTTTCACTTGCAGGCAATGTACAGTATAAGCAACAGGTAACAAGTAAAAGGTTAGTTTAATTGACTAGCAACCATGTTATTAAAAAGGCATGCTTTATTTTCAACTTTAGGCCAAAAAATACATTTTGAAGCATTACTCTATAGTACATTTCAAACTTTAAAAAGATGTTGTAACTTTAATAAAAAATAAATAAATAAATTGAGAGCTTTAAAATGAGTTTTAACATAACTGAGGCAGGGACTTCTAGCAAAATGCAATATTCTAATAAACAAGGTTGTTTCCTGTCATGCCTTGCTGGTGATTTGTAGTTGTTTGATGTCTTTTACCATCCATCCATCCATCCATCCATCCATCCATCCATGCATGCATCCATTATCTTTACCCGCTTCTTCCTAAAAAGTCAGTAAACATAAGGCTAAGACAGGCAAAGATATAAACTCCAGAATAATTGTGCAATTTGTGAATACATTTTATCAGACTGTAGATGCACATTTGTGTCAAACTTTCTTTATCCATATACATCCTTAACATATGGAGGTTTCTGGTTTAGTATTTCTTAAAAATCAGTAATGCCATTGTTACAGGCACAAACTGCTTTGTAGCTGAAAATTTGAGTTTGAGTGAGAAAAGAAAACAGGTTCTTCTGAAATCCCTGACATCATTTGAGATTTTGTCATGCAAAATTAAGAGAGGAGTTTATTTAAATGTACGTTTTTTTTTTTTTTAAATGGTGGGATGCAAAATATTTACTTGCACCAACATTTGTTATTTTGACTCAGACACTTGGATGCAGACTCTCCCACTGGTACATTTTCATCTTTAAATCACTTCTTGGTCTGTTGCCTTCATCGGTTGGTTTTCTAACTATCTTTCCAATCAGAGGCAATGTGTTCAACATAACGGTACTTCTTCCAGCTATTTAACAGTTAAAAATGGTGTACCACAAGGCTCAGTTTTAGGACCCACTCTCTTTACAATCTACATAGCTAATGTAGGTCACTGCATCCCTGATGCATCCTTACATTTCTATGCTGATGATACAGTTGTTTACTGCCGAGCTAAAACAGTTGCTAAGGCTTTCCTGTTACTGCAATCCGCTTTTGACATCATCCAGTCAGATACTTTCTTTTGTTTTTTTTTTCTCTCTTTTGTTTTCTATTGTTTATTGTTTGTTTGTTTATTGTTTATTGTTTAAGGAAATTCTACCACTGCTGTTCATTGTTCTTTAGCAGGTCGCTTTCGTAAATGAGCCCATGAGGTTCAAAAGATTTACCTGACTAAATAAAGGTTGAATGAATGAATGAATACATCTCCTCCTACATGTCACTGCGTGAGTGCATTTACAGCGTGCACTCTCAGGACATAATTACATGCAGTGTCCCCTCAGTGTGGACCAAACAAGACAAAAGGGCGTTCTCCTACTCTGCTCCTGTTTCCTGGAATATCTTGCAAAAAGATCTGAAGCTCTCGACCTTGACTTCTCTAAGTGGCTTGAAACATCTAAGTTCATGGCAAAAACCAACACAGACAAGTTCCTGTTCTAGTATTTTGTTTTGCTTGATAATGTAGTTGTTTTTGTTTAGTTTTTGTTTTTATATAATCCATTTACTTTTCATTTTATATGCTTTTTTATGATTGTCTACTTTTGTCATCTGTGTTCTTTGTTGAAATCAGCTCTCTCTTGTAAATGAGTCCTCGAGGCTCAATGAGATTAACCTGTATACATAAAGGTTGAACTGAATTGAATTTTGGGTTATGATGGCTACTACGAGGTCATGCTATGTGGAGTATGACATAAAAACGAGAAAGTTCCTCCACTTTTATTTGTATAAAATGTTTAAATAATGCCCAGTGACTCATTTATTCCTTTTTAATTATTTATTTTATTTTATTTCAGTTGAGATTTTAAATGGGACAAAGCAAAATATGTTCTTTGCATTTTAGGGTTATTTAATGAACATACTATAAAAATTTAGTAGCTGATTATAATTATTTACTTTTTCATCCCTGATCTGAACCAGAGTGGTGTTCTGTTATTGGACTTCTGTGCTCGTCATGGATTGTCCATAACGAACACCATGTTCAGGCATAAGGGTGTCCATGTGTGCTCTTGGCACCAGGACACCCTAGGTCGCAGTTCGATGATCGACTTTGTTGTCGTCTCATCTGATCTGCGGCCGCATGTCTTGGACACTCGGGTGAGGAGAGGGGCGGAGCTNCCCTGATCTGAACCAGAGTGGTGTTCTGTTATTGGACTTCTGTGCTCGTCATGGATTGTCCATAACGAACACCATGTTTAGGCATAAGGGTGTCCATATGTGCTCTTGGCACCAGGACACCCTAGGTCGCAGTTCGATGATCGACTTTGTTGTCGTCTCATCTGATCTGCGGCCGCATGTCTTGGACACTCGGGTGAAGAGAGGGGCGGAGCTGTCAACTGACCACTACCTGGTGGTGAGTTGGCTCCGATGGTGGGGGAGGATGCCGGTCAGACCTGGCAGACCCAAACGTATTGTGAGGGTCTGCTGGGAACGTCTGGCAGAGTCTCCCGTAAGACGGAGCTTTAACTCCCACCTCCGGGAGAGCTTTGAACACGTTCCGAGGGAGGCGGGGGACATGGAGTCCGAGTGGGCCGTGTTCCGCGCCTCTATTGTCGAGGCAGCTTATCGGAGCTGTGGCCGCAAGGTTGTTGGTGCCTGTCGTGGTGGCAACCCTCGAACCCGGTGGTGGACACCGGCAGTGAGGGATGCTGTCAGGCTGAAGAAGGAGTCCTATTGGGCCTTTTTGGCTTGTGGGACCCCGGAAGCAGCTGATAGGTACCGGCAGTCCAAGCGGCATGCGGCTCGGGTGGTTGCTGAGGCAAAAACTCGGGCGTGGGAGGAGTTCGGAGAGGCCATGGAGAATGACTTCCGTACGGCTTCGAGGCGATTCTGGTCCACCATCCGGCGTCTCAGGGGGGGAAAGAGGTACGAGACCAACACCATTTATGGTGGAGGTGGCGTGCTACTGACCTCAACTCGGGATGTTGTGAGTCGGTGGGCGGAATACTTCGAAGACCTCCTCAATCCTACTGGCACGTCTTCCACTGAGGAAGCAGAGCCTGGGGACTTTGGGTCGGGTTCTCCGATCTCTGGTGCTGAGGTCGCCGAGGTGGTTAAAAAGCTCCGCGGTGGCAAGGCTCCGGGGGTGGATGAGATTCGCCCGGAGTTCCTTAGGGCTCTGGATGTTGTAGGGTTGTGTTGGCTTACGCGACTCTGCAATATCGCGTGGACATCGGGGGCAGTTCCCTTGGATTGGCAGACTGGGGTGGTGGTTCCCCTATTCAAAAAGGGGGACCGTAGGGTGTGTTCCAACTATAGGGGGATCACACTCTTAAGCCTCCCTGGTAAGGTCTATTCAGGGGTTCTGGAGAGGAGGGTCCGTCGGATAGTCGAACCTCGGATTCAGGAGGAGCAGTGTGGTTTTCGTCCTGGTCGTGGAACACTGGACCAGCTCTACACCCTCACAGGGTCCTGGAGGGTGCGTGGGAGTTTGCCCAACCAGTTTACATGTGCTTTGTGGACTTGGAGAAGGCATTCGACCGCGTCCCTCGGGGGGTTCTGTGGGGGGTACTCCGGGAGTATGGGGTACCAGGCCCTTTGATAAGGGCTGTTAGGTCCCTGTACGACCGGTGTCAGAGCTTGGTCCGCATTGCCGGCAGTAAGTCAGGCTCGTTTCCGGTGAGAGTTGGACTCCGCCAAGGTTGCCCTTTGTCACCGATTCTGTTCATAACTTTTATGGACAGAATTTCTAGGCGCAGCCAAGGTGTTGAGAGGATCCGTTTTGGTGGCCTTAGAATCACTTCTCTGTTTTTTGCAGATGATGTGGTCCTACTGGCTTCATCAGTTCGTGATTTACAACTTTCACTGGAGCGGTTTGCAGCCGAGTGTGATGCGGCCGGGATGAGGATCAGTTCCTCCAAATCCGAGGCCATGGTCTTGAGCCGGAAAAGGGTAGCATGCCCTCTCCGGGTCGGGGAGGAGGTCCTGCCCCAAGTGGAGGAGTTTAAGTATCTCGGGATCTTGTTCACGAATGAGGGAAAACTGGAGCGTGAGATCGATAGGCGGATAGGTGCAGCGTCCGCAGTGAAGCGGGCGCTGTACCGGTCTGTCGTGGTGAAGAGAGAGCTGAGTCAAAAGGCAAAGCTCTCAATTTACCGATCGATCTACGTTCCCACCCTCATCTATGGTCATGAGCTTTGGGTTATGACCGAAAGAACAAGATCTCGGATACAAGCGGCTGAAATGAGTTTTCTCCGCAGGGTGGCTGGACTCTCCCTTAGAGATAGGGTGAGAAGCTCAGTCATCCGGGAGGGACTCGGAGTAGAGCCGCTGCTTCTCCACATCGAGAGGAGCCAGTTGAGGTGGCTCGGGCATCTGGTTAGGATGCCTCCTGGACGCCTCCCTGGTGAGGTGTTCCGGGCATGTCCCACCGGGAGGAGACCCAGAGGAAGACCCAGGACACGCTGGAGGGACTATGTTTCTCGGCTGGCCTGGGAACGCCTTGGGATTCCCCCGGAGGAGCTGCTCCAAGTGGCTGGGGAGAGGGAAGTCTGGGCCTCCCTACTTAGGCTGCTACCCCCGCGACCCGACCCCGGATAAGCGGAAGAAGATGGATGGATGGATGGATGGATGGATGGATGGACTTTTTCATCTAAATTGGGTCCAGAGGAATATAATTTCTTAAATGGTTTTGAAAATCTCGGTAGAGTTATGCATTTGCTTGTTAATAAATGTTCTCATTTGCTATTCAGAACTTTGGTTTAGGTGTATTGCCATATGCAGATCAACGCAACAATGCAATGAAATGCATTGCCAACTGGTTGATCCACTGTGGGAGGGTGCTATTTATAAGACTGAGCTGAACTCAGCTTCTCAGACTGAGGAAGTCTTTCGGACGAAAGACGAAACGTTTCTACAGTTTTTTTTGTTTGCTTTGTTTTGTTTTGTTTTTTGAATGTCCAGAGGACCAGACTTAGCTTTTTTGGATTTTTCTACCTGGATTATTGAGCATGCATCAGGGAATGCAATGAAATGCTCAGGATGAGAAGAACCATCTCTACTTACCAAAAAAGAAAAAGAAATGCCAAAGCATGCAACACAAATAAAAAAACTAGGTGCCAAAAGTGAAAAAGAAACACATCTACAGCATGGTTCTATTAGCAGAGTGGTTCTGTTGGCAGTGAGGTTATCTTAGCTACATGGTTGTGTTAGCACCATTGTACAGTTAGCACTATGGTTCTGTTAGCGGTGTGGTCTTGTTAGCAATGTGATTGTAATAACGACTGTGGCAACGGACGATGACTGCTCGCCAGAACTGGGTCTGGCAGACAATTAGCCTGGCCCTTGCCTTCCTACGCAGCTCCGCTCAATTCTATTTTCCCTTCACTGCTCCGTCTGGGACTTCTCTCATAGAGAAGGATTTCGCCGGCAGTTTTTTGACCGGACCAATCAGAGAACAGAAGGCGGAGTTTTGAACGACGTCGACTGACGTCGTCAGTTTGCCCTGCTTAAAATGGCTGCCGGCACGAAGGAATTTACAACAAAACACGGTAAAAACTATTATTTCTTTGCTGAGAAAAAATATATTTCTTAGCTGACGTTATAACAGAAGGGTTCCTGAGCTGTTTATCTGAACAGTTAGCCTGCTCCGTGTCCACTCATGTGGACCCCCTGCTCTGCGCAACATACGTCACGGCCAAACGTTAACGATTGGGTATTGGGTAAAATCAGATCCAATGGTTTTGTTCCTCAGCAGAGGCCACGCCTCCAGCAAGAATCGGTTCTCTATAGGAGAAACTCCAGACCCTAGTACGAAGCGAAGTGAAGGACAAGGGTCTGGTTTTAACCAGGCTAGCAGACAATGAACGGCCAAGGTTTTCCCGTGGAACCAAACTGTTCCATAGAGTTCGGTCCATGCGATGGAGGATCTTAGAGACAGCCGCCATGACAGGCCGGAGCCTGAGCCCGAGGCAGGAAGGGGACTGGGAATTGAACCACAATAGACCTTTTACCAGTTGACGTCATCGCGCATGCGCACTCGTATTTTTCCAGAATTTTCCGGAAGTCGGGGGTAATACTACTCTGGTCGCGGTGGTGATCCTAGCTCCGTACGGTGGTGATCCGTGGATGGTGGTGATCCAAGCTCCGTGGATTACGTTCCTACATTACATCTTGGATATGGGAAACAGACAAAACAGAGAACAACCTCCCGCAGCAGAATGCTACTGGACAGTTGCTAAGCTAGCAGCTAGCTAGGTCTACTACGAGACCTCGCTGTTCCTCAGTCCACTGCCTGTGTTGAAGTTTCAACCTGTTTCAACCTGCGACATGCAAAGAGATTCTTCCTTCAACCCCCCTGAAGAAATAACAGGTGAATAAAATAGCATAAAACATGCAGCTGTATAAAAATGAACAGACCACTGCACTGTTAGCTGTCATCATTTGAACTCTTTCTGCGTTGAAAAAATATACAGTAGTAGTTTCCACAAGACAAACATGTTTTATTAACATTATTTGAGGTCTGACTTTAAAAACATTTCAGCCATTTCTCTGTTTCTGTAAGTCATTCGCACAGTTTTGCTGGGAGCATCGGTGAAATGCTGTCACAGAAAAAAAAAGCAATCCTGTCATCAATGTGTATAAGCATACAGTTTACGGTAACTATACACAAGACTGTTTTGTTTATTGTCAAACATGAATAAATACTTTGTTTTACAGCAGCAACTGGCCACCAACTCCTTGCTGACAAAGGGTTTGATGTCAAGTCAGAGGTGGAAAAAGGGAAGCTAGTCTGAACCTGCCCCATTTTCTGCATCCAGCATCCAGACACAAGCAGTTCACTGAGGAAGAGGTATGTATTGTACAAGGAGTGTTGTGACCTTTTTTAGCAGTAAGTGCATTAAAGGGCGGCCGTGGTGTAGTGGTAATGGCAGTCGTCTCCCGATCGGAAAGTTGGCGGTTCGACTCCCGGGACCCGCACCATGTGTCGTTGTGTCCTTGGGCAAGACACTTAACCCTGAGTTGCTCCCGGTAGGACTGGAAAGCACCTTGCATGGTAGTCTGCCGCCACCGGTTTATGAATGTGTGTAGCATTCAATATATGTGTAGCACTTTGAGATTTTCAGTAATGAAAAGTGCGTTATAAATTGAATTAATTATTATTATTATTAAAGTAAAAATATCTTTGTAAGTACAGGTGTTTCCAGCAGCGTCTAACTGGCCCGGCGGTGCACAAAGATTCGCTTGCCCGCTGGGCCGACACGCATTTATGGACCTGTCAGGCCTGTCATGATCCAAATATATATATTTTAAATAAATTATGTCGACCGTGACATCACATTTGTTGAAGTTTTTGAAGGACATAATAATAATAATAATAATTGTCTAAGCTTGTCATCTGCGTATGTTTCCCATACACAGACGAAATTCGTCTCTGCATTTAACCCAACCACCTACCAGGCGGTGCAGTGAGCAGCCATAGAAGGCGCTCGGGGAGCTGGAGAAATAGGTGTGCACTCATAGACACCCCAAGATGTGTAGTGGCCGGGACGCGAACCCGCGTCCTTCGGGTCCCAAGTCAAACGCCCTAACCACTACACCATCTTGGCCCCTCACGCTAATCCAATGAAAACTCACAGCACTCCTCAGCTGGCTCAGTCATTCCCTCTCCAATTTGACCAAATTTATATACTGTATTCAAATCCATGTTTATTACAGTAATTGATTAATGAAATAGTCCACACATCCCAAAACACATTGATTGTAGTACATTCAATTTAGAAATGAACACACCAACCTTTAAAAATAAAGAAACTGTGCTCTAATTTGACTTTTAGTGAAGTGGAACTTTTGTTTAGTTAAATTTTTTAATCTGTTAATATACAAATGCTGTTTTAGTCACATTTTATGATTTTGAATCTCTCTAGATAAAGAAAGAGCGTTTACAACAAAAACAGGTCAGTCTCTCTTATCATGGTGACCTAACCAGGCCGAAAGAAAATCCTCTTTATGACTCTGCTGTTGTCAGAGCTGTTCTCTAGTTCAGCTCTCTGGTCATCCAATGACTTAGCAAAAAAAAAAAAAACATAAACATTACACTGTCTAAAGTCTCCAAGTTGTCAGAGAAGGCATCATTAAAAAAAAACATTAGCAGGTTACTGTCTGTCCTAGGCTGCTGTCCTTAACAAGTGAAATGACAAACACATCTTCTGGTATGTGCTGGTGAAGATTCTCAGTCGTCCAGGACATGATAAAATCAGAACAAGTGCTCAATGCAAAAACAACTGGACTTTATTTGTTGCAGAAAGGGTGAAACGTTTTCTGCAACAAATAAAGTCCAGTTGTTTTTGTATTGAGCGCTTGTTCTGATCTTCTGGTATGTGTTGTTTCTGTTTGTGACTTATATAAATAATGTGTGTGCTTGTGAGACATTTAAAGATGTTTTGAACTTCTGGCAGGTCTCTCTGATGGCGTGGAGATTGAACAGGGGCCGCGGTCGTCAGCTACTTCATCTGCCGGAGAGTCTGGATCGAGAACTGCATCCAGGGTCTTTGAGCATGTCTTAAAAGGAAAAAAACAAGGAGTTTTAAAATCTAGACAAAATAAAGGAATTAAAGAAACATACAGATAAGCGTTATTGGTTTTTAATGTTAACTACTACAACCTGCAATAGGTCAAGAATGGCTCCACGCTCAAAATGTCCTTGTGAAGACCAGCCAGCAGTGATGGTGGGCTCATTCCGGTCATCAGGATGTCGTGGGTCAAAACGCAGGCTGTTCAGCGTTCTCCTGGAAAACTTCTCAACACAGATGTCATGCCTTAAATGACACCAACATGAAAAATGTGGTTGATATCTAACACATATTAGCAAATCTATTTGTAGAAGTGTTTTTTAAAAAATGTCAAAAAACTATTCCAGATCTTACCATTGTAGAAAACATTTAAAACCGTACATATGTGATTGCATTTATTATCTAGTGCCACTAGAAAACAACAATAATTAACACAATACAATAAACTACAATTGTACAATGTTGAATAGTTTTTTGACTGGGATAAGACATGATAAGTGATATTGTATTATTCCAATTGTTGGTGAAGTTTCACTGAAAGTCACCTTTCTGGGTATTTGTGTTATAAGCGTAATATGAAATGTCTTCAGGAACACTGATTAAACTCACTTTAAAACTTGCAGCTCATCCAAGTAGCAGGTGCAGTTCGTTTTTGGGCTGGTCTCTTCCATGTACAAGGTAACTGGGTGCAGGTTGGTGTATTTCCAACATGGTTGCAGCCACCTCCTCTGCAAAAACAATCACAAACACAATATACAACTATTGTATGTGTCATTATGGAATTCACATGCAAAATATATTGTTTGTAATATATTTAAGATTTTCACACATGTTACGTCTAAAGTGTAAGCTGTATAAACAGCATAAGTGCATTAGTAAATCAAAGATAATTAAATTTCCCTAGGAAAGCTATCACTTGGGATAGTTATTATTTTTCACATCACAACATCACCAATTGTCTCAGGCTTAATTTAAGACATAGTTTACAGAAATCAAATAAGAAATAAGGACGCTGTGAACATTTGTGTGACTCAAACGTCATGTTTTTGTTTACATACTGTGCTTATACTGACGGCTCATTATGAAGACATGGCGCTAGTTATAGCAGCTAACAGAAGATGTTGAACCTGTAACAATAACCAAACCAGTCTAAATATCAGAAGTATTGGTGTGAGAAATTTAAAACATTTATTTCTGACGCTTGGATAATACAGGTTGTTGACAACTACACACAACGGCTCACCCTGCTGGACATCCGCAAAAAGCCTGAAGGATTTCCCCAATTTCCATCAGCGCACACAGTCACCTCCTCTCGTATCTGCGGCACAATGTTCAGGCATTTTGACCAGTGGTTGTCCACTATTTTAAGAAATCAAGCTTCTAAATTACAACTCTCTATCATTACGAAGCTCCTCGGCTCCTTCCTAACCCCCGGCATCCGGTTTCGGCTTTTTGCCGTCCAATCAGAACGCTCGTTTCTGCCGAGCTTTGCGTGATGACGTCAACTGGTAAAAGGTCTATTGCATGATGGCAGGATGGCATGATGACAATGCAGAAACACACAAAACTCCACAAGTTTTGGAGTTTTTGCAGTCATACCCATAGCAGGTGTATAATGTATACTCAAAAAAAGTTTAAACAAAAAAAGAGCGAGTCGAAGTGGCGTTCCCGTCAGTGTTACCATACTGCGGCACACGTGATTTTAAGACTTTTTTTTCTTTACGAGAATGTTCTTTCGGGCTGCTGTCTTGCTTTGCCTGACACCAGTGAAGTAGGAGTTTAGAGGCTGTTTAGAGTTGACTGTCTCCAGGACACTGGGTGTCCACGGTTGGAGCGGTCGGAGCAGCTTCGACTCACTCACTTAAGTAGCTAACATTCCAAATGGGCAATAAAGAGAGTCCTGTAGTCCCTCTAGAACAATAAAACACCATCAGGGGTGGATGCACTGTAATACAGATGGATATTTCTCTGCCATTGCTGCAACTGCTGCGCTCAGCAAAATGAAAGACTGAATCAAAGGACATGTATACTGCAAAGAAAAAGTGCATTATTCACCGCAACATCCTGGTGGAACATTCCCTCTCTGTTCAGGGACACGGAGGTCTTCAGGTCATTAAAACAACATTGTCTTTTTAGCCATGCAGCATTGATGCAACACAAAATACTTTGTATGTCATTTTTAAAAGGTGTAAAACTTTCACAACAAATGCCCTTGCTGTATACTTCATGGATATTTGAAGCAGGATGGTAAGTCTGAGTAAAGTGAGGATGTTTCTCTCCTTATATGACGAGATCTAAATCGGCATGGAGGTGAATTTATTTCTGTCGCTCCAGTGCAGGGACAGGGATGACGGTCAGGTGATGATCCCTAATGTTAGAGCTTTCTCACGTCTCTCTCTCCTTGCAGGGATAACATTGAACACGGATTTAGCCATGACCTTGACTTGACTACCTGCTTATATAGAGAGGGATTTATCTCAGCTTTTATGTTTCTGAATAGCTATTAAGGGTTAACATGCTTTTTTATCTTTATAATTACATATGTGTTTATATACAACTCTATTCTGTTCGCAGTACACACACTTCATTTAAAATATAAAAATGCAACTGAGATTTATTGCACGCATTATATCCTTTTTATAACTTCCTGTTTTTTGAATTGACCTCCAGCAATGAATAAAACACTTTGATAAATGTTCTTGATCACCAGATCTGAGCACTGCAAATTAGAGGCCCTGGAAAACACACTTCCACAAAAAAAATGCATGTCTTACGTCTTGCTGTTGTGAGCAATTCATCATGCAGGTGTGGAGATAGTGTTCCTACCAGAGTCTGTAAATTTACATTTTATTCTTTATAAATTATTAAACAGCACTGAACTTTTGCAACCAGAGCAAATGTTATTTTTCAGCGCAAATTAGAAACCAATCATCATTTAATTATGGTTGGAGTGACGTTTACTATACAGTAGTCCCTTGTATATCACAGGGGATCTGTACCCTGAAGCCCCGCAAATTGCGATAAGTGAAAAACCACAAAAAAGGGATAGTAGTACAAGTAGTACAAGTAGTAGTAGTTTATTTTATTTATAAAATATATAAAGGTATTTTAAACCCTTCCCACACTCTTGCAATATTCTTAACAATATTTCTAAAATCTAAATGCTCTAAAAGAGCACAGAATGTCATGATTTCAGCTCCCTGCCTCGGCTGCTCTCCACACCTGCAAGCGCTGTTGGCCATGCCCACTTCTCCATTCTGCACAATCAGCTGAAGGAGCAAGCTTATGCTGCAGTGTGGGCTGCACAGAGGTGCACGAGGAAGCTTTTCTTACAGGTATGGGCTGCAAAAAGGTGCAGCAGATGCTAAATAATTTAAAATTATTTATTTTAAATAAAAATCCCATGCCGATTGTGGCTCATCCATCAATCAGCCAATTGTGAGTCATGTCAATTCGTATATTGAAAAACTGTGATAGAACAAGTCCACAACAAACGAACCATGAAGTAGTGTGGGACTACTGTACCTGGATGTTCTAGGAAATCACTTCTGACAAATGTTGGATACCATCTGCACATATTTATCTTAATTAAAAATGTATATCTTTCATCTTTAGTAGGAATTTTAAACACTAACGTTTTGAAGGACCCACAGTGACACTGGTGTCACCACCCCTTTTTAAAATTGAGAAAAAGTTTCTTATTAAGGTTTAACATTGACTTTTATCTCATGAAGTTCCTAAGTGACATCTACTGAACATCTTGATTCAGTCATGTGACTAGTGAGGGAATCTGGGTACTGACGACATCATTTCCAAAGTCTTGGTGCACCTGGGCAGCTAATGTGACCACTAAGCTCATTTTAGAAACTTTATTTTATTTTTCTAAAGGTGAGTTTCCACTAATTCAACATGATAATCCTTAAATAACATGTCATAGCTCACGTATAACCTGGTTTGACAGCATTTCTAAAACAATTTTATAAAGAATAGGTTTGTCAAATATCATGACATATATGTCTCCAGGTCTCTCTTGTAAATGAGTCAATGAGGCTCAGTGGGATTAACCTGCCTAAATAAAGGTTGAATTAATATGTCACATGGGCAATAAACTCTAAATTGTACCAAAAAAAATCCATGTCACATATTTGACACAATAAGACCAATACTACAGGTAATCATCTGCTTAGTCAATTTAGCTCATTCTGCTATTTTAGATACATATATTTTTGTTCATTTTAAATCATATTTAAATAAAAATAAGCATGAAAATTTACGAAATTACCATTTCCAAATGCGGAATAACTTTACTAAGTAAGTCCAATGTGAGATATATGTCACATTTCTGATATGTACCAGTAGGTCGAGTTATAAAATAAAAAAATAAAATAAAAAAAAATCAGAAATGTATTTTTTTGTGTGTTACATATGATCCATTTATCATTTACAACCCCTATAATTTTCATGAAAGTAGAAATGGGTCTGGGTTCTTATAGCGTTTGGTGATAATAATGAACAACGCTTGTAGTAGAAACAAAAAATAATAATTTCACCCAATATTTCATTTATATTTGCAAACATCCAACTCTGATTAAATCAAATGTAACTCAAGCAAGAGTCAAATTTGTGAAAACAGATTATAACTGTTATGTCTATATGATAACACGGAACTAAAACATTGCACTTCTTTTCATCTTAATTGACTTTTTTTTTTTTTTGTCATTTCACAAGCACATTTAGTTTGTTGAAGATTTAATTGTGTGTGACCCTGGCCTTTTCTCAAGATAAAGATATTCTGCACACCAGGAAACCTTGTGTTTTTCCATATACAAGCATGCATACACACACACATGCATGAAAACATAATTCTGTGCATTTATATTCAGCTGTGACATTAACAGGAGGAGGTTGTCTCATCTGTAGCCCAGCAGGAACCTTGTTAATGCTGCAGTGAGGACGGTTATGGTAATGGCTGTAGGTATACTCAGATAGCACTAAACTACAAGTTTAGAATCATAAAGAGATGCTGAGACAGAATGTTTAAAGTCATTCCCTAATTTAGTGTTTGTTTAATAGTTGTGATGTCAGAGGGTGTTTGGCAATGAGATCCTCTCCCATGTTGTCTCAGAGGTGGGTCTTCCTCTGTAGACATTTTCATCTACTGATTAATTTATTTAAAAAGCTATTCCACTTTTTTTCTTCTGATCTATGCTTGTGTTCATAGCTTCCTCTTGGCCTCCCATCAACATTCCTCATCCTGCTATCCAGCAGGGCACAGCTGGTACTAAACAGACGCAAGGACACAAGAAAAGAAAAAGCTTACCTGAACCTTCTCTTTTTTTTCTGATACTTATTAGAGCACTTGTTCTATTAATATTGTTGCTTGTCAGTCCCTCTCAGCATGTGACATGTGTTTTTCCAGACAAACAAGGCACCCACGAGCTTTAATTCCAGAGTACAGTGAGACAAGATACTAAATGACGATGTTTACCTTTTTGTTTTCATGTGGATTTTAGGATTACATGTAATTATTTATGTTCTCTGCCACCTCAAAAAAGAGCTGTAGCAAATAATGAAAGCCTAAAAAAAAAAGATAAAAAAACTTTATCTTTCTTAATGACTAAAGAACACTGTGGTGCTTTTCCACACATTGTTTTTCTTATATATATTTTTTTTCTCAGAAACACAAACACATTCAACCTTATTTACAGCCGTGCGTGCAGCTTGTGTAATTGGAATAATTGTGAATAAATGTTTTGCTCCGCTTCTTTATTCAATCCCTTGCAGGCAGTGTGTGCACCATGTCAGAATACAACAAGCTGAAGAGCATGCTGCTGGACATGCAACCCAAAGTAATGAAGACTGGACAGCAGAGCCAGCAGAGGGACATGGAGGAGAAAATAGCACTGGTGGACACAATGTTTAAATACCTAGACGTGAATCAGGACAGTCGTCTGGTCAGCGATGAACTGGAAAAGGTGAGTCTGGAGCTGAAATGTCTGAATCAGTTCCTAACCAGGACCCGCAGGATCATTTATCTGTTTCGGATTCTGCATCATGAGTAGTTTCCCTTTTCTATCATTCACGTTTGCAGTTTAGAAGTAAAAAGAAGTGAAATGATCCAAAGTAGATTCTTGCAACATTTCCTAGACACCCCTGAGGAAATTTTTAAAATGAATTGGGGACCGTCTTTTTTCATTCATTCAACCTTTATTTAGACGGATAAGTCACATTGAGCCTCAAAGACTCATTTACAAGTGAGATCTGCTTAGACAGACAAAAAGTAATGAAATTAGACACATTAGGAAATGGAGGCGAAAAAATTCCTATTAAAATCTTTCTTCTTGCCTGAGAAAAAAAATTCTAATATTAAAAAACACCTCGCACAAATAAGCACATAGTGACGTAGACATTCTGCAGAGGGGGGGAGACACCGAGAACGATGAGCAATGTTCATAGAAGCTCTCGAGGGCACTGTAAGAGTTCTGATAAGGATGGAATAATCAGCCAGCTCCCTCCGATGAGATCCGTAAACATTCTCGAGGATGTCGGGGAATGGCCAAGGTGAACGCTAATGAGAATCTAAGAGTCTTGAAATGATGATAGAATGTTTATTCAGCTGGTTCACTCTGGTTGATGGTGGAGTTCCCCGGTGGGCGGGGTTGAGTGTCAGATTACATGACCTCCAGGCGTATGCAGATAAGGTGGCCTTGGTCAGCCGAGGGAGTCAGATTCAGATCACACACAGTTGTTTTGGGTACAGGCTAGCCTGGTTAAAACCAGACCCTTGTCTGTGCAGTGAAGGAAAATGAGAATTGAGCGGAGCTGTGCAGGAAGGCGAGGGCCAGGCTAGGTACAGGCAGACCATAATGACATCTACCTTGAGTCTGTGTTGGTCCAAAAATTGTTCCAAAAATGTCCAATTTATGTGGCCACACACCGATGGAACGTGCCTGAGATCTGATCCATTCTGCTCAAGGCAACTGAGTCTGGGTACACAAGCAAGAACCAAGCCATCACAAAGGCAAGCAGCGTGATCGGGTCTCAATTTGCTGCCAGCGACTTCCTTAATTGTAGATAAAACCAGCAACCATCTGAATCCAAAATGCAGGAACCAGTTATCGTAAATCCAATTAAATATGTATCTTTTAGATCCACAGATGACAGCAGAGATAGGCACATATTCGACTCTTCAAGTCGATGAGATATCCAGCTGTGTGCATGCCAACAGGGCAAATTGGCTCGCCTAAAGCCTGTCTTCTCTTTGAAGAAATGTTATCAAATTGTGTAGAGGGACCAACTGGCCAAATAAGTCCATAGTTTTTTGTTCGGAAGATATGCAAGAGAGGCTCAGAAGCAGTTTCGCAGATGGACAGAGCAGCAAAGCAAAGCAGAGAGGGAGGGAGAGCGTCTGTCCTCGGCAGAAGCAAGTGGTGAAGTGAGTAGTAGTAGTAATAATAATAATAATGAATTCAATTTATAACGCGCTTTTCATTAGTGAAAATCTCAAAGCGCTACACACATTGAATGCTACACACATTCATACACCGGTAGCGGCAGACTACCATGCAAGGTGCTTTCCAGTCCTACCGGGAGCAACTCGGGGTTAAGTGTCTTGCCCAAGGACACAACGACACATGTGTGGGGAACCGGGATTTGAACCACCAACCTTCCGATCGGGGGACGACTGCCATTACCACTACGCCACGGCAAGTTAGTAAGGCAGCCACCTATTATCCACCAGAAAAGGGTTTCTTAACTTTTATATCTTACTCTTCCGTCAACTTTAATGTGGCTCGAATCGCAACGTGTACCCCCACAAATGTTATATTAAAGTGACTGGCTTGCAGTATAAAAGTAATGGCGCACATCATGATGTGTGCTATTACTTTATAGGCATTTTGAGTTACCATGGCAATGTAATTTGCTAACAAATTTGCCATTTTTCTCTTTGAAAAGCACTGACAGAACTCGGCAGCTTCTAACTGCCACAGTGAGGTCACATGACCTAAAGTGGAGAACCCCATGAACAAAATACTGATTAACTTTTGGAGCCATTTTGGATACAGAAGGCGGTAACACTTTACAATAAGGTACAGTACACAAAATTTGACTTACTAGGGAACGCCTCATGAACGAATCAGGGGCTAATGGGTAGTTACTGCAGAACACACTACCAAGCCTTATTATGGCACTACTGGTTAGTTACCTTACATGAGGAACTAATGAAGAACTAATGGGTAGTCAACAAGGAAACCAAAGAGGAACAAATCAGGAGCTAACAGTAGATCAGAGTCAGAGTTTATTTATTGTCAATCGAAATTATGTACAAAGGGTCCCAGTTACATCCAACAATAAAATGTAAAATAAAAACAGTAATAAGATCTAAGATATGAACTAAGAAAAACGTTAACAAAAATATACTAATCCCTAATGGCATAAAAAACAATATGCCGAACAGCAGCACGAACACGAGTCTGTATGAGCAGATGAGCACGAACGAACACAGCAACATGAAACAGATCAGCAGCAACATGATTGATTGATTGATTGATGATGTAAATGATTTTTTCACAATGATTATACTGATTAGAGATTCATGAGTCTAACAAGCCTCAGGGTATAAGCTGTTCCTCAGTCTGGTGGTTCTACACTTCATGTTCCTTAACCTCCTTCCTGAGGGGAGCAGGGCAAAAAGTGTGCATGCTGAGTGAGTGGGGTTCTTCATGATGCCGGTAATGGTCAGGTAGTGATTAAGTAATGATTAGCTCAGTCTCAGTAAGTACTTTATGATGCCATCAGTGAACAAAATAATAGCAAGAAAATGATTTGGTACTCGATAAGTGATAGTCAGACATAGTTAAGATGACAGCAGTACAAGGTTATGAAATTGATAACCAGTGGTAAGAATCCAATAAAATCAGTAATCACTAGAAAACAGGTTTTTGACAATTACGAGCTGTGACCTCACTTGTACAGGTTTTATTCAGAACCCAAATGTAGAATTTCTCTGTTTCTGTGGTAACAAACCAGTAGTCCCCTAATAAGGCTTGGCTATGTGTTCCCCAGTAAGTACTGGTTAACTACCCATTAGCTCCTGATTCGTTCCTGAAGTGTTCCCTAGTAGTTAATCAAATGTCGGGTACCTTATTGCAGTGTTACCAAGATGGCTGCCACAGCTACCTCAGAAAACTCAAAATTTACTGTAACTCAGTCATTAAAAAATAACCATAACTCGTTGATTTTTTTGTGTGTGTGTTATTTATTTATTTATTTGCTGAAAGTTGGCACGTTGGTAGCTGAGAGTGACCCCAACACTTAGTACTGTCAAATCAAATGTTTAAATGACCACAATATGGCAGTCCTCTTTAAAGTTTCTGCAGGAACTTTCTAGGTAGATCACCAAGATCCAGTCACCATGTAATGTATCCTGGTCTTGTTTATGTTCTCTGCTTTAAAATAAATATTGAGAATTCTGCTTTAAAATTGTAAAGTGTATTAGTTAGAAAATTAGAAAGAGTTGTTCCTTTTGTGCTGTTTCTGGAAAAAGGGGCAGATATAATACGATTTTTTCTTCTTTCTGCTACCTTTCATTTTTTTAAATATTTTGTACGTTATCATTTATGGGATTGTTTTGTATTGTGTTTTTTTGTTTAAAAAATGAACAAATTTAATAAACATAAACATAAAGTGACATCTAGCTGCAACATTTAGTCATCTTTTCAAATGATGGAAAATATCCGAGTTTTTCTCCAACTAATCTTAGAAGCAGAACAACTGTGAAAGACGATGGAGTTGACGCTTTCATGGTGACGTTGAAGTACTTTGAATATTGTCTGGCATTTTGGCATCAGACATGTGCAGCAATTAATTGTCTATCAAAGTGTGGATCTCAAAGTCTTCCACAATGCCAGAGCCTGACTCCTATTATAGAGTTACTGATGATGTCAACAAAAATAATAATATTATAAAATCCCCAGCTTCTTATTGTTCAAAACTTAGAATTGGCCTTAAGCTTTCTATTCTTGTAATAAGTAAGCGTATTAGAAGCCAAACATTTATAAATGCTTTCAAACGCTCTGCAATAACTGACAAAGCAGTAAGCTTTTGTTAGCTTATTGCACTTCCAACAAGGTTTGTTCTCTTTCCGCTAAGAAAAATGATTGAGCAACATTTGCCTTTTATGGCGAAGCTGTATTAAAATATTCAATAAAGCTGGCATGTTACTGAGAAATCTCTTGATAAGTCATTCTTACTGTGCAGAAATTCACAAATTCTGTTTTGCATAGATTATGCTTTTAAGGATCAAAGAGAGATTCCACTCATCCGTCCAGTCAGTCTCCATTTTGGGATCCGTCTTTTGTCACAGCTAATGCAGAATGGTAAAGTCCTGTGCTTGGGGTTTGAATATGTTTTATTCAAATGCCTAAGGGCAGAAGAGTCTGTGACAGGGAACATATGGCAGTGCTCGGCTTCAGGCAACAACACGAGATGAAAAAGTTTGTCAC
>JBBPBX010052657.1:7993-24128 GCA_038048925.1 Garcialebias charrua
ATATATACATACAGTATATGTTGAGGCCTGAAAGGTGTGCAAGAACGTTGGTGACCTCTGTTTTTTTTTTTTACTGTTGTATTTGTAGTCTTCCTTTTTAACTGGCTATGTTAATTGTATTTGTATTAATTGTGTATATATTGACTGTTTGTGCAGCTGCTACTATGCTATATACACCCCTGAGTCCATAAAAAAATGTCCCCTAGTGGACAATAAAGTATATTGTATTCTATTATATTATCTCTGTTGTCACTCAGTGGAGTTTCTGAATGATGCTGCTTTGAGATCCAGAGGATGAGGACTATAAATAGCACAGGTGATGTTACCTGACCTGTCAGGAACAAGGAAGGAAGTGTTAAGAAACACATGTTTGAAAATTCCATGTTATTCATCATAAAAACATCACAGTGATGTAATAGATGCGGTGATGCTGGTTAGTTCAGTTTTTAAATACCTCCTCTTCTCTATATAACCAAGACTTTTCTTCATGGCAAACCAGTATCCTTTCTTTGAAACAACTCAACACTTCATCTTTTGAGCCTCTTGAACAAGTAAGACTTTATTTTATTTTTTATCTTGATGTTGATTAAAACAGGTAAAAAATACTTTTTACATTTGAGTCAGATATTTTATGAGTGAAAATTAAACTTAAAGGTGTTAAAGGAACAAATAAAACAGTATGAGACTTATAGCAAAGTTCTTTTTCAGGTTAGCATTTTTAAATGCTCAGAAAAACATTGTTGATAGTTTAAATTAAAATATTTTGTTTATTTTCATGGTAGCTTAAAAGACGAATGTAAACTAGCCAACTTACTACTTAAAGTCTATGACCCACCATGTTATCAAATTGCATCGCCATTAATATTTAGTAGTTAATTAAATAATGAAACAGGAGCGTTTATTTATATTGTAGAGAAATAACGCTAAATGAGTTATTTCATGATTTATAGCAGATTTTAGCCGCAGCTCCGGGAAAATCTGCCCCTCTCCATATATGGGCATTGACGTCACTGAAGTATCCGCCTTCTAAAAAATAAATAAAAACAGAGCGCTGGTCCAGCTGTACCCAGCTGCACCAGGAAATATTTAGAGATTGCGCATCCACTAGTTTAATTTGCTCGCTCGCAACAAATTTATTAATTTCCTCATGAAGCCGGCTGGCTATTTATTCTCTCCCCGTGACCTGTCAATCAAAACAGTGACAGGTCGGGGGTACAGAATTAAAATGCAGCCGACAGCTTTAACCGCAGTGGTGTTATATCTTATAAAAAGTTATAAAAAATAAATAAAAACAGAGCGCTAGTCCAGCTGTACCCAGCTGCACCAGGAAATATTTAGAGATCGCGCATCCACTAGTTTAATTCGCTTGCGACAAATTCATTAATTTCCTCATGAAGCCGGCTGGCTATTTATTCTCTCCCCGTGACCTGTCAATCAAAACAGTTACAGGTCGGGAGTACAGAATTAAAATGCAGCCGACAGCTTTAACCGCAGCGGTGTTATATCTTATTAAAAAGTTCTAAAAAATAAATAAAAACAGAACGCTGGTCCAGCTGTACCCAGCTGCACCAGGAAATATTTAGAGATCGCGCATCCACGCATAGTTTAACTGCAGTTTTAACTCTCACTGTCATAAACCTCCATCGTGAACTCACTCCTGCCTTCTGACTGGATCCTTTATTTATGTCATTCCGGACTTACGGCAATCTTCGGCCGGAATTCCGGAAGTTTCCGGGACTCCGTTGTTTTTTTGTTGTTGTTTTTTTACACTCGCCTGGCCCAAATGTAAAAATGAAAATAGACATCATATTCTACTACAGTAATTGTACAATATGGTGAATTGTTACTGTCATGGTGGGTGTTGTCCTTTAAAGACAGTTCAATCAGTACATTAGTTGTATTTTCATCTGCAATAATCTCATTTTCTCTCATGAAAAGATAAAAACTTTTTAGACTGGTAGAACTATTGGGGTTTTAGACTTTATACTGAAATAAATGGAAATTCTTCATCTTAGATACAATAATGTGTTTACTATTAATAACTTTTGTAGAACTGCACACTTCCTTACATTTGTAGCATTTCAAAATGTTAAATCATACCACAATTCATACTTTACACTTCAATGTCAATTCTTGTCGCTCAATGATCTGCTGTTAATTTGTTACATTTTTGATTAATTGATGTTTTTGGTGTTTATGAATGGCTTGGTAAAAAATAGGTTGAGATTTCTTTTTTAAGTTTAGTGTGACATGTTAACCCAACAGAGAAAATCTTAAAACTTAAATTAATTTATACACATTGTGTGATTTGTATTTTCTCCACAAGGACTTTCATCAGGACTGTGATTTGACTACAAGAGCATCATGGCAGTTTCAGATGGGTTTCCTGCCAGTTTCTATGGAGAACCTGGAGTGTTGGGCTTGTTATCAAATGGGATCAGTGCATTCCTTGTTCTTCTACAGAACTTCAACACAGCTCGTACTGGCAATCAACCAGCTGGAGTGGAAAACATACTGGCAGGTAAAACATGACATCAATGATCAAGACGTATATATGTAAAGATTTATAAAAAATAGTCTTACACATGTTTTTAATGCTTCTTACAGGTGTTCATCTCATCCTGATCGGTGGAATATGTCAACTGGTGGCTGGATTGATTTCTTTTCGTAAATACGATCACCTGAGTGGCACTGCCTTCATTGGTTACGCTGCTCTTTGGGGTAGTTACGGTGCTACCAGAATCTACTTTGGTGCCTTATTTAACCAACAAACAACAACATCAGTGTCAGGACATACAGGAAATGATTCAATCACTACCACGATTGGTAACGTGTCTCTCAATGAGTCACCTCAGTGCCAGTTATGCCTGTCCATAGATGAGTCAGCAATTGCTGGCCTGGTCCCTTACATCCTCCTGTCATTTCTTCTTGCGTTTTGCTCTGCCACAGTCAACTACATCATGCCTTTTGTTTTTGGAGCCATCACTGCAACATTAATTTTTGAAGCAGCAGCTCTAGTAGCAGGCCCCTGGGCCCTGGTGGTCTCAGGGGTTTTCGAGTTGCTCATTTTGCTCTTTGCCATCTATGGCTCAGCTGTTCTGCTCATCAAAGGTCTGACTCAGCGTTATGTCCTCAAAGGCTTTGGGACGCCCTTGTTTAATGTTCTCCTGCTCGGGACTCCCAACTCAACAAAAACCCAGAGCGCTGGCCAAGAGAAGAAGAAGAACACAAAATATGCAGAGCCCATGGCCTTAGGTTTCTTCTGTGACTCCATTGCTCCCTTCATCTTTGCTTTCTACAGCTTTGGGTACATGAAATCGTTTGGATTAGGAGTTACGTGGGTTTCAATCATCTCAGTTGCCCAGTTCATGTCCAGCTACTATGCCCATTTGCGCCAAGATTGCTACCACACTACAAAGTTTGGATTTCATGCCACATATTGGCTGATCAAGGCTTGGGATGAGTTTGTGGCATCTGTTCTATTAGTGGAGCACAGTGAAGTTGTCTCTGGAAGGAAAGAAATGGTGGGAGACTGGTTCTTTGTGGTGGCAGGCCTGGCTCTCTGTGTGGGAAGCCTGAACATGGACGTCCTGGAAGTGATCCACAACTTGCTGTTCGTCTTGCTCACGGTCTCAACAATCCCTCAGATCCCCCTGCAGGGTTACTACATCTTCTTTGGTGTAGCCTGTTCTCTCTTCACTGCGGTCTCTGTGTACTGCTCCTTCTCACGTCTCATAAACTCCATCGCAGAAAAGGTCCTTATACCTGTAGGACCTCAGCCAGTTTCCTCTGAGCAGCTGAAGAATGCACTGAAGTGTAGAAGATCTGAACAAGAAGCACTGCCTCAAACTGACCAGACCTCAGACGCTCTGTTTTACCTGTTAAATGGGGTTGCAGCTCTTTCAGCTCTTCATTCACATGCATCAAGTGAGAATCCTTCTTTCCTTCATCTGACTGTCCCCTGGGTCCTGATCGCTGGAGCCATTGTCCAGGTCTATGTCAGCAGACTCCAAGTTACAGGAGGTGGCCGCTTCGGATCAGTTATCTCCTCCTTCTATGTGGTTGTGTGGGCAACTTGGACATGGTTTCGGTTTGCAGGTACAGTATGCAAGAAGAAATCAATGTACTGATTTGTATTCTTTGATATACCAAATGTTCTAATCCCAGTATATATTTTGTATTCTAGGTATTCAGCTTCAGCTCCCTACTGAGGCAAATTATGGTTTTACAGCAGGGGCCATTGCTTTTCTGGTCATTAATGCCTTTCTTATGTTGATTGGTAAGTTCAGACTTATGTTTTTAGATATAGAAAACTGTGTTTTGGATAGTTTAAATTTTTAATTTGTATTTTTTTTTTCAGCTGCTTACAGGAACCTGGTTCTGCTGTTTTTAACAACAATCATGGAAGTTGTTCTGGTCTGCTTCCTTCTCTCCACTCTGCAGAGACTGCCATACCAACTTGAAAGTAAGTCAAATTACACCAAATGGCAAATGATTTTAAGTCTAGAAATATGTGTCCATTTAACAGAAAATGCAAAACATTGTTTGTCCATCTTTTGCAGTGGCCATGCTTGCTCTGGTTTCCATCACTTGTATATATGGCACTTTGGCTTCACTGCTGAACTCCATCTTCTCACAGAGAATGCTACCAATGGGCCCTCCAATCGTAAAGGTAACATAAAAACAATAAAGTTATTCTTCTTTTAATTTCAGACTAATATTTTTTTTTAAACTCATTTTAGGAAAAGCATAAGCAGGATACATCTGAAGAGCCGCCCTGTCCAGTGGCCAGCTCCCGTCTCACCAGTGGTCTCCACAAGATTGCCGGACAACTCAAAGAGGGGGGAGTATGTGGTATTCCCACAGATACTGTTTATGCTTTGGCTGCTTCCTGCAAGAATCCCCAGGCAATAGAGAAAATCTACAACATTAAAGTAAGAAAGAAAAAGATGGTTTCAGTCAAATATATATGTAAATACATATTTATGTGTATTTTATGTAACAGTCATTGTTTTCTTAAATGTGTTCATCTCCAGGACAGACCAGCAGAGAAGCCTATATGCATTTGCATTTCCAGTGTGGAACAGCTGGTAGCAGCCAAGCCTCCTTTCAGCCCTCTGCTGTGGGAGTTTATGAGGAACGTGTATCCAGGAGGCATCAGCTGCATCGTCAGCAAAGGAGACTGGCTCTTCCAACTTGGTAAGGGTTCTACCAAGGCTCTTGTTGAACTTCCAAAACTTGCCACCTAAAATAAGGAGTAATCTACAAGAAGTGTAAAGAACTAGTAACAAAGGTCCTCACAGTATTCACCTCCATTTTTATTCCTGTCTTGTGCAGGTGTTGGACCAGCGATTGACCGTGTTGGTACCAGAGACAGCATCATGATCCGTGTCCCTGACCACACGGTGACTTGTCACTTATGTGACATCACAGGACCTCTTGCGATCACATCGGCCAATCCCAGTGGAGAATCAGACAGTACCCACCACAGCATGGTCATCAAGTAAGAGTCTGTTGTTCAAGTGTACACATACAAAGTGTACAACTTTTGTTTTGCTGTTTGCAACTCAAAGTTTAAACTGTTTATAAATTGTTTTATTACAGCCGTCTGGGCCACAAGATCCAAGGAGTTCTGTGTGATGGAGACTCAAATGAAAGTGTTGCTTCAACTGTGGTCAACTGCCTGAGGATAGATGAAGGTAAAACTTTAAAAAGTCTGAAAATATTTGTTGTTTTCAATTTTTTTTTATCTCTCATCTGTTTTTCTCATAAAATTGTATTTTTTTTTTCTCTTTTCACAGGGACCATTACCATTGTCAGGGAAGGTTGTGTTCCTGCTGCAAAAGTTCACCAGATCTTTGACAGAGTTAAAAGCACTATGGTGTGATTATTGTGACTTTTTCCCCTGAAAGGGTTCTGAGTAAATGTTCAGGTTAAGATATTTATTTATTTATTTGTTTATTTATTTATTTCGTCTTGAAAACTTTCAAGACGAAGCTTTGAGCTATTTACACTAAAATTATGTTTGGCTCTTTTTACTGATGTTTCATTGTTGTCAAGAGTATTTATTATATTTATTGTTATTTATTACAGTATATATGTATTTAAAGAATAAAGAAAAATGTAGAAAAACACATCTGCCTATTTGGTTTTCATTATATACCTATTCTTGAATAATTTTAAATATGAGCAAATAAGTTATTCAAGTTTCCCTTCAGTGAGATGTAACATCCTGTTTCCGTTCCTATTGAAAATAAAATATTTTGACAGCTTTTAATTAAGAGAAATGTTTTTTTTTTGTTGTTGTTGACCTAACACATATTTTTAGAACATTTTAAATTTTGAATGAAGTGTCATAAAATGCAAATGATGGATTAAATCGATGAACATGAAAATCTCTGCTCCCTTGACAATAATCTAATCAAATATAACCGATGGTGCTTTCAGTTGCTGCTTTGGGCAACAGTTTGCTGGAACTCCTCTGACTGATGATGCCCTCCGGATGGAGGGTGAAATGGTTCTATAAAAAAGATACTGTCCAGATATCACCACTGAGAATTTTTGAATTAACTAGAATTATTTACAAATACATGCTATTCATTTGTATTCATCTGAAAAAGGAAGTCAGTTTGTCCTCTATAGCAGCATAGAATAAGGATTAGGTCAGGAAACCAAGCCAATCCTAACTATAGGATTTAAGATAGATTGTGATTGTCCAGACTGGATGTGATTAATGCATGGCCCAATTTTCTAAGTAATTTTTAGACAAGATGTTTCTACATTTAGTGATTTTATGCATTTGGAAGAAGGCAGTTTAAAGGTACAGTATGCAGTTTCTGTAGAACTGCAGAACTTAGAAATATTTTCAACAGGCAAAGCATTCTGATCCCGCTCTGCCCCCTTGTGGTCTGTTAAATTTCAAATTCAAGCTCTGTTTTTATTGGCTGATTCAAATTCAAGCTCTGTTTTTATTGGCTGGTTACAAACTCTGTTTTTATTGGCTGGAAAATGGTGGGTCACCTTTTCTTTTTAGAAATGCTTATTTACCACCTGGAGAAGCAAGGGGACAATATTTTTTTTTTATTTTTTCAGAGATTACCTGGCTAACATCAGTCTGTCAGGAGGTAGTGACAGAGTGAAGAAATATGTTCATAAAAAAAGCTACATACTGCAGCTTTAAGGAACATGTTTGATGTGGGAGTTAAAAAAAACATGTCCTGATCAAAATTAACACCAAGGTTTTTAACATTAGAATTGGAGACCAAATCTACGGAGCCCGTCTGGTGTCATGGTAGGAAATAAAATTATCATGTGGCCACGTGATACTTTCGCGTGGCCACTTGATACTTATCACGTGGCCACGCGAAAGTATCAAGTGGCCACATGATAATTATCGCGTGGCCACTTGATAATTATCACGTGGCCACGCGAAAGTATCAAGTGGCCACATGATAATTATCGCGTGGCCACTTGATAATTACCAAGAGGCCACGTGATAACGTTGTTCTGTGTTTCACGTTCACGCTCCGTGGATTCACTTGTCACTTCCTCCTGAGCCGCACCTGCTGTCAGACTGTCCCTCTGAATTAAATTGAATGTGAAATCAGCCTTAAATATAAGGATATCCAGGCAGGGTGTGCTGTAACATTAGTTTTACGTTGTATATTTCACGTTCACGCTCCGTGGATTCACCTGTCACTTCCTCCTTGAGCAGACACAGCACCTGCTGTCAGACTGTCCTCGATCTGAATTAAATTGAATGAGAAATCAGCTTAAATATAAGGATATATCCAGGGTGTGCTGTAACATAAGTTTTACGTTGTATATTTCACGTTCACGCTCCGTGGATTCACCTGTCACTTCCTCCTTGAGCAGACGCAGCACCTGCTGTCAGACTGTCCCTCTGAGGAGCGGTGGTTCGCTTAGGGACCGTCAACAAATTACTGTATTTTCAGAGTATTTGTGAAAGCAGCACCATGTATCATAAATAAAGTTTCTCAGTATTCTGCATGTTAATAAATCATGAATTTTCTCACCATTTAAAATCCAGAAGAACAAGATGGCACTTGTGTTTCAAAGGTAGCCTACTATAACGTTATTTTAAAGCATCCAAGTTCATTGAAGGATTCAAAGATTCAATATTCTTTGTCATTCCACCACATGTGGTGGAACAAAATTGTGTACACAGGGTCCGAGTTACATCCAACAAAAGTATTAAAATCTGTGTAAAAGAAAATCAATCAATCAATCAGTCAACTTTGTTTTAAGTGGCACATTTTAAAAACCATAGAGTTAACCAAAGTGCTGTACAATAACACAAAAGACAAGTTAATTAAAAAGATAAAAAACATACAAAGCATACAGAAATAAAAATATATATATACCAGTCTTACTGCAGGTGTGTTAAAATTTATTCAACCTTTATTTCGTCAGGTGAATTTCATTGAGCCTCGAGGACTCATTTACAAGAGCGACCTGCTACAAACTAAAGAATGATGAAAACAGCAATAGTAGAAATGTCCTTAAACAATCAACAATAGACCAACATAAAAGAGAAATACAGATTTTTTTAACAAATTAAAACAAAACATTAAAGTAACAAAACATTATAAAGTGAAATCAGTAACAGTAATCAGTAACAGGAACATATCTGCATTGGTTTTTGCCAGGATTCCAACAGATTCTTAAAACCATTTAGAGAGGTCAAGGCCGAGAGCTTTAAGTCTTTTTGTAAGATATTCCAGGAAGCAGGAGAGGAGTATAGAAGGCCCTTTTGACAAGTTCAGTCCTCACTGACGGAACACTGCAGGTAATCATGTCCTGAGAGCGCACGCTGTAGCTGCACTCACGCAGAGACATGTAGGAGGAGATGTATGAAGGCAGCAGACCAAGAAGTGATTTAAAGATGAAAATGTACCAGTGGAAGAGTCTGTGTGAAGTTAATGATGTCCAGTTAGAATACTGGGCAGTGGTGGGTACGATAGTTATGAATCTTAGAGCAACAAATTCCATAAAAGATAAGATCATGTGTTAAAAGCCACAGAATAAAAGTGTGTTTTTAAAAGAGATTTAAAAACAGGAAGAGAGGAGGCCTGTCTGACACTCAATCTGTATAAACTCTAAGATATGAACTAAGAACAACGTTCACTATAAACACACACTTTCAGAGGGCTTCATCAGTCTGAGGAGTCCCAAATAAACTGTTTTCTCCACTAAAAAAGTTAAGTCTGGTCCTCTGGACTTTCAAAAAAATAAATAAAAAAATTGTAGAAACGTTTCAAACTGGATGATCCACTATGAGAAGGTTCTAAGACTGAACTGAATACAGCATCAGACTGAAGAAGTCTTTTTTTGTTTGTTTTGTTTTTGAATGTCCAGAGGAACATACTTAACTTTTTTTGATGATTACTGAGCATGCATCAGGATGTTTTCCCCACTAAACAGTACACTCCTTTAGTGGACCAACCAGTTTGCTGGTTTTGCTGGTGACTGATAAAGCCCTCCAAATAGAGGGTGAAACATCTTTCCACAAAAAAGAAATTGTCCAGATGACCTGACTGACCATTATTGTATTTTGTATCTGGATGATTGAGCATGAACTTTGATGCTTTAAAAGAAAGTTACAGTACTTTTGAAACACAAGTGCCACCTTGTTCTTCTGGATTTTAAATGGTGAGAAAATTCATGATTTATTAACATGCAGAATACTGAGAAACTTTATTTATGATACATGGTGCTGCTTTCACAAATACTCTGAAAATACAGTAATTTGTTGACGGTCCCTAAGCGAACCACCGCTCCTCAGAGGGACAGTCTGACAGCAGGTGCTGCGTCTGCTCAAGGAGGAAGTGACAGGTGAATCCACGGAGCGTGAACGTGAAATATACAACGTAAAACTAATGTTACAGCACACCCTGCCTGGATATCCTTATATTTAAGGCTGATTTCACATTCAATTTAATTCAGAGGGACAGTCTGACAGCAGGTGCGGCTCAGGAGGAAGTGACAAGTGAATCCACGGAGCGTGAACGTGAAACATAGAACAATGTTATCACGTGGCCACTTGATAATTATCAAGTGGCCACGCGATAATTATCATGTGGTCACTTGATACTTTCGCGTGGCCACGTGATAATTATCAAGTGGCCACGCGAAAAGTATCAAATGGCCACATGATAATTTTATTTCCTACCATGACACCAGACGGGCTCCGTACAAATCAGTGCCAAAACAATTCTAAACATGCTCAGGTCCAAAAAAGCAAAACAAACAAAAAAACAAACAAACACAGTTTTGTCTGAGTTCAAAAGCAGAAAAATAGGGTCATCCAGGTTTTTATGTCTTCAAAACATACTTATAGTCTAAGTAGCTAATTGGATGCATTGGGTTTTGTGGACAAACATAACTGTGTATCATCAACATAGCAATGGAATTTTTTTCCCATATGGTTTAAAAACTTTATGCAATGGTAGCACATACAAAGTAAAGAGCATTGGTTCAAGCACTGAACCCTGAGGAACCTCGTGAGTAACTTTGGTGTAAACTTGCTTGTTAATTTTCAGCTATTTCATTGTGATCATATTTATGGATATTGTTTTTATACAAAAAAAAAAATCGAATTTTAGCTTTTTTTGGTCAAATCTTAAAATTATATCACAAAACATCACAAGCTCAAAAGTGTTAACATGTTAGTGCTCAGAGAATGTGTTTGGAATCACTCATAGATACTACCACAAATTTTAGCTCAACATCTGTACAAGTAACAGCCTTAAAGCCATGTTATTGTAGCAGCCATTTTGAACAGTGTTAACTTCGAAAGTGAATCAGTTGTAGATCCAGTAATTAGTTAATCTGAATGTTAGTATGTTTTATCTTATAGATGATTACATGTTACAGAATAACATTTTAGATATTTTATGTTGATATAAGAATTTGTTCTCTTATTTTCCAGTGTAAAATTTAGGAAAACACATTTGATTATTTTATAATACGTAATTCTTTAAGAATTCTGTAAAAGCCCAAATTGACCATCCACTGGGAGATGCATGCATACGGTCAAGGTCAAGTTCCCTTATCAGTCAGGTCTCTCGGTGCAACACTATTGCTATGGGAATTGCACCCCCGTGCAATTACCTGAATTAATACATTCACGCCTTTACGGCAGGGGGCGTCAGCGTCACCCCAGAGGCCCTGCCCTCTGGGTACTTAAGATGTGGACGCCCATCCTACTTTCTCTTTTTGCCATTCACCTCGCTTAAACCTGAACTTCGTGGGACTTCTCTGTAGACACATCGCTCGTTAGAGGTGAGCTCGCTCCCTATGCTGAGCATACAGAGAAATTTCCTGCGTATTGCTAGGCTGGCGAAAGCTAGTCCGGCACATTTTTCCTTAACCCCGAAGTTTACTTCTCTTCTGTCCACAGACTGCTTCACTCGACGGCACTAACTGCGTCACATCGCTACCCTGCTAAAATCGTAGCAGGCTAGCCAGCAAAAGCGACGTGACGGAGGAGACGTCTCGGACAAGGATTTTTAAGAAAACTTGCTTGTTTTTTCTCGGACATGGCTCCCGAGTAAGGAAAGCGAAAGCCAAGATTTACAAAAAAGGCTAGCAGGGCGGCGAGTCCCACCTCGCACGCCTGCCCCAGCGGCTGCGGATTTTCCCTTTCGGTGACGGACACCCACGAGGCCTGTCCTATCTGCCTGGGAATATTGCACGCGAAATTGGCGTTGGACGCCCCCGACTCCTGTCCACACTGCAGCCAGATGCTGAAAGCAGTGAGGAGATACCGAGTAGACTTTGTAGCCAAGGCCATGGGCGTAGCTACGGCGCCAACAGACCCGGACCTCACAAAGGCTCTCACTCCCACGCCGGAGCTCGAGAGCATGGACTTGGAGGACAGTACTCGGGTCGAATGGGGCGATAGCCCGGACATGGCGGCTCCCGTCGGGGACTTGACAGTCGAATTCGACACTCGAGGCATGATGAACGCAAATGAGATCTTGCTAACAGCCTCAGGTGAAATTTCTGGTGATGAAGCCGACAACGAGTACGAAGGAGAGGAGGAGGACCCCTCTCCTAACCTGGTGCCAGTGCTGCCGGAGACAGACACTTCGATCCCCGCTCTGTTCAACTTGTGCCGCAGAGCGGCGGACGCACTGCAGATACCTTGGCCTGAACCTCCACCTCACCAACAGATCACGAGGTTGGAAGGAAATTATTTTTATGCCAAGCAGCAATCCACAACAAGACACAGGATGCCCATCTTCCCGGATTTACTCACAGAGCTTACTCGCACCTGGGCTGAACACAGAGCTCCCATGCTGCTCCCGCTCTCCCAGTTCCTCGAAGTGGCTGAATGGAAGCAGCAGGAATAGCCAACATATGGAGGACACGCTTGCTTCTCACCTGGCCCCCAGACCTTCTGGAACAAAACCGACTTTGCCTAGTAAAGCCTGTAGAGCCTCAGCTGCTCAGCTCGAGAAGTGTTACAGAGCTCAGGGCCTCACGGCACGCACGATGAACGCATCCGCCATGATGCAGGCGTACCTGGCAGAAAAGCTCCAGGAGCTCCAGGTGACAACAGACAAGCAGGCTGCAACTGAGGTGCTAGAAGAAGCCTGCAGGGCCACTGACTTTGTTCTCCGCATGATGGGGACAGCAGCCATTGCATAAGGGAGATGTATGGCTGAGGTGGTCATTGCCCAGCGTCATCTGTGGATGACCCTGACAGACCTTCCGGAAGGTCAACGGGTCCCTTTTCTGCACCACTTCATAGAGCTGACGGGACTCTTCGGGAGGGCCCTGGACCGGATCCAGACCAGGCTAGAGCAGAGGCGTAAGCAGGCTGAGGCCCTCCGGGAGGGCATGCCGAGGAGGTTGTTGCACAAAACACAAAATAAAAATTCAAAGAGCAGTTTTGCCCTGTTTCTTGACTCAAAAAAAGTGATGAACAACAACAACACAACCCCCCTTTGAAAACAATCGCTATGAAGGGAGGGGGCTACCACCCCCCCTCCCTCGCGGTGCACGGGGTGTCAGATCAGAACTATAAACACCAGCAGGTTGTCCCGGGACTGTCTGCGGCAGACAGACCCCGCGGTGTCTGCGAGCAGGTAAACCGGCTCACACAAAGTCAGGTGAGGGGGGTCACACACCTACTCCCCCGCACCACCGGAGCTCAGGGGGCTGACAATACACAAATTCCCCAAGCCTGCACAGAGAATTATACCTGCGTACACATTTCTCTTAACCCCAAAGTTTTTTCTCCTCTCTCTACAGGTTGCTTCGCTCGACGGCGCTAACTACGCCAAAAGAAAAAGCTACCTTGCTAACTCCTAGCGAGCTAGCCAGCAAAAGCGATGCGACAAAGGAGACATTTGACAAGAAAAGGAAAAAGATTTTGGAAGGACTCGCTCGCCTCATCTCGGACATGCCTCCGGAGAAAGGAAAGCGAAAGGCGAGACTTCCAAGGAAAACCAACGGGACGGCGAGCCCAACTTTGCGCGCCTGTCCCAGTGGATGCGGCTTCTCCCTTGCAGTAATGGACAGGGACGTGCAGAGGGGGGGGCTATGGGGGCTTGAGCACCTGCCCCTTTTGCTCCTTGCCCCCAAGTGCCCTTTTGGTCAAAAAAAAAAAAAAATTAATTTCCTATTCCTAAGCCCTCCTCTGACACATAATAACGTACTAAAATTATTTATTTTATTTTATTATTATTATTTTTGTATTTTGCAAGAAAAACAACATAATAAGCCCTCCGGTCACGTACCAACACTACATTCCCCACAATGCAACAGTAGTAGTAGGGGTGGGGCCAATCCGATCTGGAGTCGTGTCTCATGAACCCAGAGTAATAAGACCTGCCTCACATTCACATTAGGGTCAGTGGGGGAGCTGGCCCCCTTGGGGGCATTGCCGTTGGGGGGGCATGGCCCCACCCCTACTACTACTATTCAGCAAATCCCTTTCAGTTTGCAGCCAGCTACAGCGTGTGGACTGAGTGAGTAGCACTTTAGCTAACAACTAGCCAACTTTTCATAGTAACATGTCCGCTGTGTGGAAGTATTTTACACTAAACACCACAAGACAGCAACGTGCAATGTCTGCAGAGCCATAGCGCCACATTAAACTGCGGTCAAGTTAGTTTTATGTTGGACATTCGAGCTCCGGGGCTTCAGCGGGATGCCACTCTTGCTGAACCGAAACAGGGAGAGCGACCGCGGCCAGCTGCGTCCAGTCCGTCTGACCGTCTCGTAGGACGGACAGGCGGAGAGCGGCTGACCAAAATCAGAGCCCCCGCCCCGGATTGAACAAGAAAAACACACCGCTGAAGCCACGGAGCTCAAATGTTCACCGAGAAGTTGCTAAACTTCATCATATGTAATGACCAACAGCTATCAGCTGTAGAAAATGAAGGATTTCACAGCTTGATACTTGCAGACAACAGTAAACAATCATAAAAAAGCATATCAATTAAAATCACAAGAGAACCATGTTAAAAAAATGAAACATGAACAGCTACATAATAAAACAATGTAAAATACTAAAAGCAGGAACATGTCTGTCTGTGTTGGTTTATGCCAAGAACTTAACAGATGTAAAGCTATTTAATATTTTATTTAATCCATTTATTCATTCATTTAAAAGAGACAAAATAAAACAAATTAATAAAAAAGAAAACATTGAATGAAAAGAGTGCAAAAAGAAGAAGAAAAAAAATCTTATATCACCCCCTTAAAATAAACATTGAACCAGTCCGGCCATTGGCTTGTAGCAAATTAGTTTTTTTGGCCCTCCATGTATTTGACTTTGACACCCCTGGCTTATGCAATAGGGAGCACATCGCCCGTCCAAAACCTATCATCTCTCCATAATGGATATATGTCCGATCTTCTAACTTCCTTTGCTGCATAATGTACATTGCATTTATTCTAGCGTTAGGTAAATGTATCTTGAAGGAAAATAGCACTTAAATAAAAGTCCAACAAGAATATTCATTTAGAATTAAAAATAACTCACCCTGAACTACCATAATAGATAAATGTAATAACCAATCAAGTTGCTCCTGTCCAATAAAAGCGTACAAATGAAGGGGAAATAAAACTCTATCCAGACTTTAAGTAAGTTTAGGGTCTGGTTCGCAGAGTATGGAGTTAAATTTGTTTCACAATTAGTCAATGAAAAAAAAACTAACCTCAGTTAAGTAAAATAAAATTGTAATCAAAACTTTTGGAATTGTAATGATTTCATTTTTTTAAAGCAAAAACTTTTGTTTAAAAAACTTTTTTTTAAATTAAATAGCTAATTTTTCTCTCGTGAACTTAAAAAGTTATTTGCAAAACATAAACTTTTATTTGCACATCAGAAATCTTTTGTTGCGATTTTAGGCTCTGCCCACGACGTCATGTGAGAATCGCAAGCAAAACTTTGAATGACAAACAAAACTTAGAATAGCAAGCAAAGATTTCTGACATGCGCAAAGAAGTTTGTTTTGCAAATAATTAGCAACATAATTGCAAAAAATGTCAATGACCTCACTGAGGTCATTGACATTTTTCGAGACATGACCAACAGAAAACTGCTGCTGCAGTTGTTTTAAGAAGAGGCAGATATGATAAGATTTTTTTCTTCTTCTGCTACCTTTCATTTTATAACTTGTTTTTTTTTCTTTCATGTGTTTGTAAATTGTCTTTGTGTTTTAAATCTGAAATGAATAAATAATGTAAAATGAATAAAAATAAATAAATAAGAAGAGAACAAAAATAGCAAAAATGCTTAAAAGTTGGAAGTTTGTTTTTAACACTGGGACTACCAGGATTTTTTAATTAGTACAATATTTACCAGATGTAGCCAATTGGCTCTTCCCTTGAGATACTGATCAGGCTGCAGAGTTTTCTTCTGAATGTAAATGAAGGGGGATGATAGGTGTTCTTAACAGTTTGAAAATGCCTTGTGGGCTTGGGTCCATTGTTTGCGAATGAATGGCAAACATTCCAATGTAATTGGCTAATGGCTGCACCTTCTGCAACATTTTGGCTGACTGGCAGATTCACATGTGTTGTGACAAATGTAGAAAGGAGATGTTGTGTGTGTGTATATATATATATATATATATATATATATATATATATATAT
>JBBPBX010052658.1:6152-24128 GCA_038048925.1 Garcialebias charrua
GTGATTTTATAACTGGACAGTTTAATAAGGGTCAAAGGTTAAATTTGTAAATGCACGTGGCAGCTCATGCACATGATGTTTGAGACTGTTGAGATCCGTAAGGTCTCGTTTGTAGACATTTGTTCTGCGTTGACCTGGTGAAGGAGCTCCAACGTTAGGTGCTGATGTTGGAGCCGGCGGCACTGGTTCCCATCATCGACTGGTGAAGAATGACTGGTGTTGCGGCTGAACTGGAGACAAGCCTGAGTTTGGTTTCACTGCACTTTGTCTGGTGGTCAGTTTCATATTGTTTAGCCTTTTCAGTAATTAGTTTCATTTTTAGCTAGTATTGCATTTGTTTCAGTGAAGTGGGTCTGAGCTGCGTCGTGATGCTGCTCTGAAGACGTTTCTGCTGGTTCTAGTTTATCGTCCGCTGTCGGCCGAACTGTTGGAGAGAAAAGTAAAAAAATGTCTTGAGACAGATTCAGGGTGACGTTTCGACCCTGTGGCTGGTTCACTGGTTTTATATTTGAGTTGTTCACACTTAAGTTAAACAGAAAGTTGGAACTAAACCTTTACATGTCTCTACAAAAGGCTGAAAAGATGGAAATGTCATCAAACGGAGTGTATTTTAACAATAGAGTACGGGTAGGTGGTCCACACAGAGCTGTTCTTAGATACTGTATGAAACTCATAAAAAAATTATATGTTTTTCTTTCTTTCGTTCAGGTCAAACAGTAAGTGCTGCTTACTGCTCATCTCAGTCAACACACTGAAAATATTCACTACAGTTAGACAGAGGAGCTTAAAGTTTGTGATCTTTTTATAATTTTCTATATTTCTGCTTCAGTTTGATCTAAAACATCAACTTTTCACTCAAGTCCTAAAAGTAGATCAAGAGAACCAGTAAAACTAATGAAACAAAATATTATACTCGGTCATTTATTTATTGAGGACAATGATCAATATTAAATATCTGAGTGGTAAAAGTTAGGGATGGGGCCAATCCTATATCCAGTATCGGTATCGGCCGCCGATACCAGCATAATTTACGTATCTGATTTTCTGATCCATCCTGCCGATATTTCCGACCCATGATGCACATTGGCTTCAAACTATGGAATGAATTTCTTGAACGGAGAGCACGTGTGTTCCACCATATTCTGTGACTACTGTCTTCACTGGGTTTAAGACACTCTGAGCTTCACAACAGGAAACACCCAAACTTTAATAGCACACAAGAGGCAGGTCTATATCACAGACATCCATCTCACTCATGGTATGGCCGGAACACTAACATACCGCTAAGCATTATGGGAAAGACAACACAGTCCACTCCCCTCAACCGCTACAGTATATTGTGACCATAGGGGGTGGTGTTGCATGCACTGTGTCAGGTCACAGAATATGTGTAACAATGGGTTCAATCGACCGAACCAGAAACAGCTTCTTCTGACCTTGTTTCACAAACAAAAAGCAAAAAATATGAATCTCTAAACCTATTAAAAAAACCTATAAACATAATTATCTCTAAAACTAAACCTAATGCGCAGCACCGCGGGTGGTGCGGGGTGGTCGACTGCCCCACTGTTTTTAAGTTTCATTTTTGATTGTGGCACTATGAGTTGTAATTCTTGTTGGCTTTGATCAACGGATACAGATTTAAACTATACATTGAATTTATAAATGTACTGATGTTATTTGAATCTGTTGTATTTCCCAGATCAATATTAAAGTATCCACACAAAAAACTTTTTTATTAAAATTATTTTCCAATAGCTCCAAGATTTTATCAGTGAATATATACGGGGAGTGGACTGTGTTTGGGAGTTTCCTGTTGTGAGGCTCAGAGTGTCTTCATTGGGTTTAACTCACACAATGTTAAGACGGTAGTCACAGAATATGGTGGAACACATGTGCTCTCCGTTCAAGAAATTCATTATTACAGCCTCATTTAAAATCAGTGATGATGATGATGATATCGGAACTGGATCGGTATCGGCCGATACCCAGAGTTAAGTATCGGGATCGGATCAGAAGTAAGAAAATGTGGATCGGTGCATCCCTAGTATGTGAATCTTCCAGTACCTGGCGTGGACCCCCCCGCCCCGTACAGCAATAACTGTAAACATTTCTGGTTGATCAGTCCTGCTCCCCATACAGAACAGCTTCAACTCTGGACGTTGGTGGTTTCTTCACATTAACTGCAGCTTCAGGTCCTTCCACAACATCTGGATTGGATGAAAGTCAGGACTTTGACTTGGCCGTTCCAGAACATGAACTTTATTCTTGTTGAACATTCTTTGGTAGAACCACTTGTGTGCTGAGGGTCATTGTCTCGCTGCATGGCCCACCTTCTCTAGAGATTCAGTTCATGGACAGATGTTCTGACATGTTCCTCTAGAATCCTCTGATAAAATCCAGAATTCATTGTTCCATCAATGATGACAAGAAGTCCTGGCCTTCGTGTGAAAAATCGATGATGTTAGGTCATTTATCAATGTTTCCTCTAGATAGCTTGACGTGGTGGGGCGTTCATCTCGTCCATGATGGTGGGGGTGTTGGGGTTCAGTGCAAGTGCAGCCTTAACCTTTCTAGCTAGCACGCCGGTGTATTGCGTGTTGCTAGCTTAGCGCGACGTCAGTGCTGATTGGGGCGGGTGCACGCAGTAATCTTTTCTATCGTTCATGAGTTCTAAAGATTGGCATCAGCCTGAGGAAAAACACGTCTAAAGTTGTTAAATAATATTTGTGTAGCAGAGGCAACCAGTCCAAGATGAAAAGCATCGTCCACCAGTGACCCTCTCCAGGTCCTGGAGGATCCCAAGGTGTTCTTAGACCATGGGGGATTAATCACTGGGTTCTCCTTCCTGTGGGATATTTAAATGCAAATTAAATGATGGTGATTAAAGAAGTATTTATTGATTTAAAATATAATAAATGATATGAAAAGGCAGCGATGTAAAATGTTTAGATACAGTACGTCAGTGTGGGCTTGAAGATGCTGGTGTTGTGAAGACAACCCATAAAAAAATCAGCTGTGGTCGTTCAACATTGTAGTAAAACACTTGTGACAGCGGGGGTGGCGACTCCCCAGGGAAACTCACCCCTGACACTATATACACTGGGTTTGGGGGAAGAAGGGTGGGGTCAGAGGTCAAAGTGCTGCAGGAAGGTAAAGAAAAAAAACATTTTTCACAGTTATTTCTCAACAAATGAATACTGTATTAGTGTTATATTATCCAGAGGCTAAAAGCACCTCTGTAAAGCTGAAATGTAATCAGTTTGCTGGTTTTAAACGTTTGGCTTTTTTGTAGATTGTCATATTTGATCATATCGTATATTTTACTTTAAGAAGGACACATATGTATTTTATATGATATTAAATATATTTTACTTTAAAGCACCACACACTAATTTATTGAGTAAATTTTCCTGAAAAGTGGTGTTTGGTTTATTTTGTGTCACAAATCCACTACTTTAATTACTTTGCAGGATTGAAACAACTCCTGGAAACAAACATGAAAATCATCACTAAACCTCAATTTCCAAAACTATTCTGTAGGTCCAACTATATTTGTTTTATAATTATGAAGTCATCAGTTTTTTGTAGCTGTGCAGAACCACAGTAAGGAGTTGAGCAGTTAGAGACAAGATGATGACACTTTGTGTGAGGCAGGCTCCAGGGCTTTGTAACGTCATGGACACGAGTCAGGTTCCTTCTGCAGCCACTCACCCTTTCATTTAGATACATGTCTGTGTCGCAAACCACTGAACCGGCTCCTTTTTTGTCCACAGGATGGAGTGGAGTCCTAGCAGAGAAGTAAGAATTATTTTTCATCTTTTATTTTATTTTTATTGTAAAGGTTAAATTATTTGGTTTTAAATGATGGGTTTAGGTTAATCTACATTTCTTTTTTTTTTTTAATATTTCCACAGCACTTTGATAAATCAGAGATGTTCTTAAATTGTGCTACAGAAATTAAAGTGTTTCAAAAATACTGTATGTGATTCTACTGAAATTGATATTAAAGTAAAAAATGGATTGTGCTTTATCTAGTTTTGTGATTTTTTTTACAGTTTATGTTCCTTATGATTTATGAAGTACTACACATACTAAACTGTTAATTAAACAATAAATAAATAACAATAATAATAATAATAATAATAATGAATCCAATTTATAACGCACTTTTCATTAGTGAAAATCTCTAAGTGCTACACACATTCATACACTGGTAGCGGCAGACTACCATGCAAGATGCTTTCCAGTCCTACCGGAATACTGTAAAATGAAATAAATCACATTTTATAAAAACTGGAAGTTATTTTCAGCGCAGATCATTTTTAATAGTTTAAAATGCTACAATTTTAGTAAATGTAATTGTATTTTTCTGCTAATTGTTTCAGTGTACAGTATTGTGTTGGAAGGCAATGGCTTTGAAATAATTGATTTGTATGTTATCGATTCAATTAAAAAAAACGTCATTTGTTTGTACTTTTTTCAATCAATATGTGCAATTTTTTTTTACATTTTTCTGGATAAAAAACAATCCTGTTTAAATCTTTCAAATTCATTAAAAAAGACAAATGTATAATTGTCTATCCTGATGCTGCTCACTAATCCAGGTAGAAAAATCTAAAAAAGTTAAGTCTGGTCCTCTGGACATTAAAAAAAAAAAAACTGTAGAAACGTTTCGTCTTTCGTCCGAAAGACTTCCTCAGTCTGAGGTGCTGTATTCAGCTCAGTCTTATAAATAGCACCCTCTCACAGTGGATCAACCAGTTGGCTGATGACAGCCTGAAACCAGCTGCTCACATGATCAAGGAGGACCATCAGCCTAACGATGGATCGTTAGCACCCTGATGGTTGTTTGCTATTCACAGAGGGCTGAGTGATACTAGCAATAACAGCATTGTAAGAGGGGGACAGTTGAACCCGGAGGCCTCCACCTCTGTTTAATGATGGACGGTTTCTTTTCACAAAGATGGCCTCCTTTACTCCTCTCTCAAACCATCGTTCCTCTCTATCAAGGATGTGAACATCTTCATCCCTGAAAGAGTGACCTCTGACCTGGAGATGAGTGTAGACCACAGAGTCCTGACCTGATGATGTTGATCTTCTGTGCTGGTCCATCCTTTTGGCCAGTGGCTGTTTAGTTTCCCCGATATAAGACTGATCACCCTCCTGACACTGAACAACATACACAATATTACTCTGTTTGTGCCGGGGGACTGGATCTTTGGGATGAACCAGTCTTTAATGTATTTTGGGGTTTAAAAGCCACTGGGACGTTGTGTTTAGAAAATAAACGTCTCAATGTCTCTGAAACTCCTGCAACATATGGAATTATGGAATATTATTATTATTATTACACCCATCTCCACGCCAGCGGTCACTCTTTCAGGGATGAAGATGTTCACATCCTTGATAGAGACCACAACCATCAGGGTGCTAACGATCCATCGTTAGGCTGATGGTCCTCCTTGATCATGTGAGCAGGTGGTTTCAGCTGTCAGCAGCCAACTGGTTGATCCACTGTGAGAAGATACTATTTATAATACCCTGATGCTGCTCAATACAATAATCCAGGTAGAAAAATCTAAAAAAGCTAAGTCTGGTCCTCTGGACATTCAAAAAAACAAAACAAAACAAAGCAAAAAGATAATAAGACTGAGCTGAATACAGCACCTCAGACTGAGGAAGTCTTTCGGACGAAAGACAAAACGTTTCTACAAATTTTTTTGTTTTGTTTTGTTTTTTGAATGTCCAGAGGACCAGACTTAACTTTTTCAGTAAAATTGTCTAGTTAATAAAAATAGGTACATTTCTTTGTTAATTGTGTATTATTAATCTTGTTTCAGGAGATGGATTTGATGATTGAGCTGAGTCAGAACTCTGCCAACTCGAGCTGTGGTGAGTTAAAAATAAAAATAAATTTAATTGTCAGCACATTGAAACCTGTGTTGTATTTTAACGGAGCTCATTCGGTCTGTTCAGGGACACAGCAGGCGTCTGACTGGTGCCCACCTCCCCAGCAGCAGTACCAAAGTCTGACCAGCAGGGGGCGAACTAACACGTCACACACTCAGGAGTGTGTAAGTGTTCTTGTATAACATACAATGTGGGACCTCAGCGTCGAGTACAATGAAAGAAGGGACTTTATTCTGGTCTTTAAATTTTAATATGGAAACTTTGGTTAAGGCTAGAATTAAATTAATTCGGTTGTGTCTTTGTGGGACTTTGGATTTATATTAGAATATAGTTACACATGTTTAGAATGATCTAAGTTTAAGGTGAGTTTTCTATTTCCAGGACAGGAAGTGTCGTCACCGTAATGTTATGTGATGTAAATATGTGTCTGTGTTTTTATTTTTTTCCCTGAAGCCAATATGTTTCCTTTCTAACACGATCAGTGTTGCATGTTGCCCACAGGCTTCATGCGTGTGTCTTATGTGATGACCTTATTGTGCAGTTGTTTCGCCTTCTAACAACTGACATTATAAGCTAGAAGCTGCTTTCTCATCCTGTTAACGTCAAAAACTGCCGGGAAACAGTCAGAAAGATCCGATTAGAATTGAAAAGAGACGGACTGATGATCATAAACAACACTAAAGGTTTAAAGCTCCACTGACATCATCTTTTAACTTTCCATAAAATGGCACAACATACAGTATACAGGTAGTCCCCGATTTACGAGCGCTCTGATCTGCGAGGTTCCAGACTTACGAGCTGCGAATTTTTGGAAAAAACGCAAAAAATACTGAGTTTTCATGTGTTTTTTCACCACAGTTAGTTAGATAAACATATGGACACACGTTTCCGATCATTTTTATGCACTCATAAGCAGTTTTTTGATGAAAATAGAGTGTTTGTAGTCGCGCTAGCGAAACCGTTCCAATTTACGAGCGAAATTTCGGACTTACGAGAGACATGGCAACCGTTCCAAATTACGAGATTTCCGGTTTACGAGCGCCTCGTTGTAACGGATCTCGCTCGTAAATCGGGGACTACCTGTAGTATAAAANTTTTATTTTTTATGCTTATGTTCATTAAATGTTTAGTGTTTTAGTGTTGGTGTAAATTTTCATACTTTTATACTACTTATGCAAAAACTCAGGACAGTGTTACACTTTTACTATTTTATGCTTATGTTTATTAAATGTTTCAGTGTTTTAGTGTTTAAATGGTTACTGTTGCACCGAGGGACTGAGAGAAAAGCAATTTCAATCCTGTGTATGTCCTGTACATATTGCAGTTCTGACAATAAAGTTGACTTTGACCTGAATATAGGTCGCTTTGCAATTATTGCCAAAAAATTGGAAAAATCCATAAACAGGTCGCACCTTAATATAGATTGCGCTTATGTCACCGCTGACGTAACGCGTAACCGTTGACGTAACGCGTCTCCGCTGAGACAACCCGGAAATGTGGACGAGTGTTTAGCTCTGCTGCAAATGTCTGCCACAGGAGCGCACAGCAAGGCTTTTAAGAAGATTAACACGGTAAAAACAATTATTTGTTTGCTAAAAATTATAGCTGACATTATAGCACAAGGGTTCCTGAGCTTAACCGTTCCTTAATAAATTCACGAAATGGTCAAATCTGCTGGATTTAAATTGTTTCGCTTTGACGTCTTCCAAACGGTCGCGTGCACTGCGAAAATAAATTATAAATAAATCTAATTTTATCTCAAATGTCTCATACAGGTCAACAGTTTGTAAATAAAACCCAAATAATTACACTCTGTAAGCTGAAAGAAAATCTGCAGAGTGATTTATGGTTCAGGTTCAGGACCAGGTTACTTTATTTATACCCAAGGGTAAATGTGGTTTGCAGTGGTACACAGGGGCGGCCGTGGCGTAGTGGTAATGGCAGTCGTCCCCCGATCGGAAGGTTGGCGGTTCGAATCCCGGTTCCCCACACCATGTGTCGTTGTGTCCTTGGGCAAGACACTTAACCCCGAGTTGCTCCCGGTAGGACTGGAAAGCACCTTGCATGGTAGTCTGCCGCTACCGGTGTATGAATGTGTGTAACATTCAATGTGTGTAGCACTTTGAGATTTTCACTAATGAAAAGTGCGTTATAAATTGAATTCATTATTATTATTACAAAGCATACATCCATCCATGCACACAGCCGGACCTGCCTATAAGCGAACTAATGCCCCTTTTCCACTTGTTGGCCCGGCTCGGATGTGACGTCATATTTGCGTGCCAAGCGCGCGTTGGAGAGCATTTCCACCTAACAGATGCGCGGCGCCGCGCCAAGATTCCGGCCTCATCTCAGAGCAGGTCCGAGGCCGGCTGGCCCCGAACCGTGAGGAGGAGGCTGGACTGAGTTTGAGGAAGTGGCTGCCGTGAGGGAGCAAAACACCGAAGGACTTTACAAGATTAACACGGTAAAAACAATTATTTGTATTAAAAATTACATCACACATGTGTCTTAAGCCGAACTATTCCTTAATAATTCCACGTTGTTGTCAAAACGGCAGGATTTAAAAAAGTAGTTTCGCCACGTGCACGCGCGCGCACGTGAGCCGTCTTTATTTCTATAATGTAGCTAAATAAACGCTTTAAAAAATATAGTTCATAGCTGACGTTATATCAAGAGGGTGCTTGAGCTTAACAGTTCCTTAATAATTTCACGTTGTGGTCAAATCAGCTGGATTTAACAAAGTAGGTCGACACATGCACATCACATGCACGCGCGGGTGGGGTCGATCGGCGTTCTTTGTTTTAAATGTAGCTAAATAAAAGCTTAAAAAATATATTTCATAGCTGCTTTATACCACGAGGGTTCCTCAGGTTAACAAGTCCTTAATAATGTCACGTTGTGGTCAAATCTGCTGGATTTAAATTGATTTGTTTTGACTAATTCCAAACCTATCACATGTGCCCCATGAAGGCCACAAATTCTGTGACATGGATGATGAGGCACTCAAACAGCACTGTGAGCTCCTTGGGAACACACTCAGTGATGGAGAGAAGACTGATGTGGACTGGCAGGAACTAGCTACAGAAATAAAAAATCTTCCAAACCTCCCCACATCAAGCATGACCAGTTTTGATCTTCTCACCTTCATCCACCAAAAGCAGTTAACTGGACTTTATCCAAACCTGTGGGTAGCTTTGAGAATAGCCTGCACATTGCCTGTGACAGTGGCATCAGCCGAGAGAAGTTTTTCAAAGCTAAAACTGATCAAAACATACCTAAGGTCCTCCATGGGACAGGAAAGGCTGAGTGGATTGGCCATCATCAGCATCAACCATGAGGTTGGACGACACATTTCATATGATGACATCATTATTGATTTTGCTTCCAAAAAAGCAAGGAGACCCACTATTTGAAAATAAAAACCAAGAGACATGTTAAAAGGGAAGTGATTAAGCTGCAGTAAAGTTTTCTTTATTCTTTTTGGTATTTTATTTGTTTTGTTTAATATTTATTTTTGTGTTTTAACTATTTTTTCACATTTTGTGTTTTTTATTTTTTCTAAATATTTTATTATTTGTTTAAAGGGTTTTTGTTGTTTATTTTATTTAGCTTTTTGTAAATACTTGTTTTGTATTGTTAGTGTTAAAAGTCTACAAGTACTTAAGATTAGAAAGTGTATTTTATATTTATTTTCTTACTTTTGATTTTTATATTTCTTTATAGAGAATGTAAATTGTTTTTGTGCAGGTTTTACATTGTTCTTCTTGTTGAGATTTTAATGTGTCCTATTTGTTACTGAAGTTCTGTTTTTAAGGATACTTTTTTAGCATTGAAGTTGTTTTTTGCCTGACATGGCTTGTTACATGTTGTGATTTAAAGATTAAATATAAAAACACACCATAATCTTTTATTGCATTTTTTTATTCTGTGTATGTAAAACTATAGGTTTAAAGCCCCCTTGTGGTCAAATAGAGTTAATACCATTGAACAAGTTCATTTAGACAAAAGCAAAACAAACAAAAAGACTGTACTTATGTAGGATCTTTCTACCTGCAAATGAAAAAACACAATTTGTACCATCAGATGCTCACACAATCATATATTTTTAGTGAGTGTGCTTAGCAGTAAACTATGATACACCATGGTCTTAGAATAAAAGTGTTGTGCAAAAGGTTTATACCGTAATTACATACAGCATTTGGTTTTGTGTATCTTTCAATGTCTACAAAGGCAAAGCAAAGTAGGGCCCCCAAAACATATCCTGCTTAGGGCCCCCAAACGTCCAGGTCCGGCCCTGAATAAAACCAGTAAAAACATTTTAGTAAAAACACTTCAAAGAAACCATAAACAGATAATGTTGCACATAACGGTGTTAAGGCTCCCCAAATCATATGTAAAAGGAAAAATAAAAAACATTTAAGCTTCAACGTTATTTCAGTTTGTTCATTTCAGTAACAGCAGTGGGAACAAAGCTATTTTTAAAACGTGTTGTCCTACATTTAGGGACTAAAAACCTCCGACCAGAGGGAAGAAGCTGAAACTCTCCGTACAGGGGATGAAGGACATCTTTTAAAACAGAAGAAGCTATCCTCTGTACCTGACTAACGTACATGGATGTAACTGAGGTTTGGGTTCCTCCGGTCAGTTTAGATGACAGCTTAACAATCTGCTGAAGGGAATTCTTTCCTCTCAGTGTAGTGTGACCAAACCATGACACCAAAGAAAAGGATAAAACAGATTCAATAAAAGCACGATAAAACATAGTCATTATGGTTCAGTCAATATGAGCTATTTATGTGCTAACAAACACAGCTAACAGAAGTTACCTCCAAAGTTCAAGAGGCCGGGCAGTGACAGAGTCAGTCCGAGCAGAGGAGGCTTTTTTTTGGACACATGAGCTGAAAACGGTCGGTGTACTCTCTGGAAGTGTCCCCTAGCGGACAAAAGTGGTACTGCACCATTTTTTGCCATAATGAAAAACGGTCACATCTGAGCCAAAAATTGGTCTAAAAATATGGGAAAAAATCCATAAACAGGTCTCACCTCTCTATAGGTCGCAGGGCATGCAAATTAGGCAAAAAGCCGCGACCTATAGTCCGAAAAATACGGTAATTTCAGCCAAATTTTAAAAAGTGAATGTTTAAATTTGAACACTCCTCTCTCTGCAGTCCTCCGTCCATCCTCTGGTTCCCCTCCTCCTCTACAGCGACGGACACCTTCCTCCCATTGCTCCGTACAGTCAGCCAATCAGTGAGCCCACTGCCAACCCTACCTTTTGGACACGCCCCTATCACCATGACAACAGTGTCACCAGGTGAGTGTCTGAAGCGTTGAAGCAGTTCAGTCCTGTTAAAGCTGGTTAAAGAGTTCCTCACCCAGACGGCGTTGGTCGTGTCTCGGCCGTTATCTTTTACAAAACGTACCTGGTGGTAAAATGACGTGCTCACCTGCGTCTCACCTGTGTGTCAGCAGCCGGCAGCCGGTGAAGAAGCCTCTGAACGCCTTCATGCTCTTCATGAAGGAGACGAGACACAAAGTCCAGCAGGAAGGACGGGAGAGGGAGAGCGCCGCCATCAACCGCATCCTGGGGCGCCGGGTGGGACGCCTCACGACACGTTCAGAACGCTGACCCGTGACCGACGTGGTCCTTGACGGAGTCTGTTTGTCTTTCATCAGTGGCACGCCCTGTCCCGCTCGGAACAGTCCAAATACTTTGACCTGGCTCAGGAGGAGAGGCGGCTCCACATGCAGCTGTACCCCGGCTGGTCCGCCAGGGACAACTACGTACGTACAGCCAACGCATCGTTTGTGCGTCAGTGTGGCGCCGACTTTCAGCAGCTTTCTTCACTTTCAGGGGAGGAAGAGGAGGAGCAGCAGCAGCTCGCAGGAACTTCTCCCAGGTCGGCTCTGATCCACATTAAAAATGGTTCATTAAGTAGTTTTTGGTTCTCCGTGGTCCTCTGCGTCACAGATTTTACATCATGTTCACGAAACGTTTCGTAAAAATAATGTTTGTTTCCATCCGCAGGACTCTGATGAAGCTTCTGAGGAACTTCAGCCCGAAACATCCGAGACTTCGCTCCTCTAAACGTTGAGCTTCTGACCCAGCGGTTTCACCTCGTGGACACTTTTTATTTTAAGGAGTCGTGACCCATTTTAGAGTCAGAAAATATAAAAACAACACGATGCCTTTTTTCAGTTTAGACTCATTTTTGTCCTCGTGGTCCTAAAGACTGTTGCTTCTGTTAAAGCTCTGTCGCTGAGACTCGACCACTTCCATCTTCAACCATGTGCAGACCCACGACTTCAAGAGGAAACCATCCTCACCCAAGAACCTCTTCAGCCCGAGCAGCTGGATCAGAACCGTGCTGTGGAATGGGTTCACAGCAGCAGCACATCCTCTCTCTGCTGCTTCTGACTAAACTTACATCAAAATAAATAAATAAAAACTTGTGAAGTCGTTGGTTTATATGTGCAGAAACTTGTGCCGTCAGAAACTGAGCCTGAATCACTCAGACCAAATCTGTTTTCACGTAATTTAAATTAAATCACTGGTTGGAAAATTAATTTTTCTCAATAGAAATTTAATTCGGTGGTTTCAAACTGAATTCAAGGTTTTCAAACTTAATTCAACGGTTTCAAACTGAATTACCATACCATACCATTTTATTTATAAAGCACTTTAAACAGGAACAAGTCCACACCAAAGTGCTGGACAAACAAACACGCAACAGGCAACACAGACAATGAAGTACAACACGAAAAACATAAAAACATTGCAGATCATAAATCAAACGATCCAATACAAATCAGCTGGCATTGAAAGCAATGGAGTAGTAGTGAGTTTTTAACCGGGATTTGAAAACCGAGAGGGAGGGGGCCTGTTTGATGAGCAGCGGTAACTCGTTCCAGAGTCTTGGGCCTGCTACAGAGAACGCCCTGTCACCCCTGCGCTTAAGGCGAGTTTCTGGAACTATTAAGAGTACCTGATCCTCTGACCTCAAAGCACGTGGAGGGACATATGGGTGTATCAGATCCGAGAGATAGGCGGGGGCGAGACTGTTCAGCGATTTGTAGACATACATGAGAATTTTGAATTGGATTCGAAGATGAACCGGTAGCCAGTGAAGGGAGGCCAAGACTGGTGTAATGTGCTCTCTTTTGCGTGTGCTGGTTAAAAATCGGGCAGCTGCGTTCTGAACCAGTTGTAATCGTGCAATGGTGGCTTGACTGACGCCAAACAGAAGTGAATTGCAGTAATCAAGCCTAGATGTAATGAATGCGTGAATCACTGTCTCCAGGTGCTTTTTGGATAATATGGGCTTCAGCTTAGACAGACGCCTCAGCTGGAAAAAACAGGATTTGACGATCATGTTTACATGACTGTTGAGTTTCATGGAAGGATCCATTATCACTCCCAGATTTTTGACTTTTTGTTTTTCGGACAGGGGTAGAGCAGACAGGTCAATGCAGTGGTTTGAGGTTGTGTCATTGGGAAGGAACAATATGGCTTCAGACTTCTTATCATTGAAGCTTAAGAAATTTAAAGCCATCCAGTCCCTGATGTCAGCCAGGCAGTCGAGCAGAGGTTGAATAGAGCCTGTACCATTTAGGAGATGATTGTGGACTTCAGAAGGAACAAACACACCCATGCCCCACTGGTAATAGGTGGGTCTGCAGTGGAAGTGGTCTCCAGCTACAAATACCTGGGTGTACACCTGAATGATAACCTCAGCTGGAGCAACAACACCACCAGCCTGATCAAGAAAGGTCATCAGAGACTCTACTTCCTCAGACGGCTGAGACGAGCCGGTCTGAGCAGCCCAGTTCTCACCTCGTTCTACAGGTGTGCAGTGGAGAGCATCCTGTGCTCCAGCATCAACGTGTGGCATGGAGGCTGCACAGTTGAAGAAAGAAAAGCTCTGCAGAGAGTGGTGAAGGCTGCACAGAAGTCTGTTGGAGTCAGTCTCCCCACCATCACAGACATTTACACCTCTAGATGCAGGAAAAGAGCCACCTGTATCATGAAAGACCTCACTCATCCAGCACACTCACTCTTTGCCCCACTCCCCTCAGGACGGAGGTTGAGGAGCATCAAGTGTAGAACCACTAGACTGAGGAACAGCTTCTACCCTGAGGCTGTTAGACTCATGAATAAATAAAAATAAAATTAAAATAAACACTGCAAAATATCACATCATGGTGATGCTGATATGTTTTCTTGTTGCTGTGTTCATCTGTGACCATCTGTGACCATCTGCTCATACAAACTCATGTTCGTGCTGCTGTTTATTCCCACTATATTAGGCTTAGTGTATTACTAGTTGATGTTTTTCTTAGTTAGTTCTCGATGTTATTACTGTTTTTCTCTTTCATTTGTTGTTGGATGTAACTGGGACCTCGTGTACATAATCTCGTTTTCATCTCATGTACCACATGCGGTGCAAATGACAATAAAGACTCTCTGACTCTGACTCTGATTTTGTCTTAGGGGGAAGTAGATTTGACAGTCATCAGCGTAGAAGTGGAAAGGTATATTGTGTTTCCGGAAAATAGCACCGAGTGGCAGCAGGTATAAGGAGAACAAGAGAGGACCCAGGATGGACCCCTGCGGAACCCCCCATTTAAGAGCCGCCACTGCAGAAGTAAAATCATTGATGGACTGAATTCAACGGTTTCAAACTGAACTCAACGGTTTCAAACTGAATTTAACAGTTTCTAATTGAATTTAATGGTTTCAAACTGAATTTTATGGTTTCAAACAGAATTGAATGGTTTAACAGAATTTTATGGTTTTAAACTGTATTTAATGGTTTCAAACTGAATTCAACAGTTTCAAACTGAATTCAATGGTTTCAAACTGAATTTATTGTTTATTGGTATCCCTGGCAAAAACCTTCAGAAGCTTCAATATATTCAAAACAGTGCAGCAAGGATCTTGTTGAGAGTTCGTAAATTTGAACATATTACACCCATTCTCCATAACCTCCATTGGCTTCCTGTCACCTACAGAATTCAGTATAAAACTGCTCTCTGCTTGCACGGCACTTCACCAGATTATCTAAAGGACATTCTTGTACCATATTCATCCACCCGGTCTCTACGATCACAGAACAGTAATTTCCTTCATATTCCTCAGACCCTCTCCGGGTCGGGGAGGAGGTCCTGCCCCAAGTGGAGGAGTTTAAGTATCTCGGGATCTTGTTCACGAATGAGGGAAAACTGGAGCGTGAGATCGATAGGCGGATAGGTGCAGCGTCCGCAGTGAAGCGGGCGCTGTACCGGTCTGTCGTGGTGAAGAGAGAGCTGAGTCAAAAGGCAAAGCTCTCAATTTACCGATCGATCTACGTTCCCACCCTCATCTATGGTCATGAGCTTTGGGTTATGACCGAAAGAACAAGATCTCGGATACAAGCGGCTGAAATGAGTTTTCTCCGCAGGGTGTCTGGACTCTCCCTTAGAGATAGGGTGAGAAGCTCAGTCATCCGGGAGGGACTCGGAGTAGAGCCGCTGCTTCTCCACATCGAGAGGAGCCAGTTGAGGTGGCTCGGGCATCTGGTTAGGATGCCTCCTGGACGCCTCCCTGGTGAGGTGTTCCGGGCATGTCCCACCGGGAGGAGACCCAGAGGAAGACCCAGGACACGCTGGAGGGACTATGTTTCTCGGCTGGCCTGGGAACGCCTTGGGATTCCCCCAGAGGAGCTGCTCCAAGTGGCTGGGGAGAGGGAAGTCTGGGCCTCCCTACTTAGGCTGCTACCCCCGCGACCCGACCCCGGATAAGCGGAAGAAAATGGATGGATGGATGGATTCCTCAGACCAAATTGTTGACCATGGGAGACCGAGCATTCTGTGTGGCTGCCCCCCGCCTGTGGAACTCCCTCCCTGATGACCTGAGAGCTCCACAGTCACTGGTTGACTTTAAAAGAAACATAAAGACCTTTCTTTTTAAGCAAGCCTATTCTGCCTCCACATGATTTTATCTTTGATCTTAGCTGATATCATTATTGATTTTATTTGATTATATCACTTGTTTCATTTTGATCTTTGCTTTATTACACTTTGTAGCACTTTGAGATTTTTATTAATGAAAAGTGCATTATAAATGGAATTCATTATTATTATTATTATTATTAACGGTTTCAAACATAATTTAATGGTTTCAAATTGAATTTAATGGTTTCAAACTGAATTCAACGGTTTCAAACTGAATTTAACGGTTTCAAACTGAATTTAACGATTTCAAACTGAATTCAACAGTTTACATAATTCAACGGTTTCAAACTGATATCAGTGGTTTCGAACAAAATTTTATGATTTCAAACTGAAGTCTGGTTTCAAACTGAATTTAATGGTTTCAAACTGAATTTAATGGTTTCAAATTTAATTTAATGGTTTCAAACTGAATTCAACGGTTTCAAACTGAATTCAACGGTTTTAAACTGAATTTAACGGTTTCAAACTGAATTTAACGGTTTCAAACTGAATTTAACGATTTCAAACTGAATTCAACAGTTTACATAATTCAACGGTTTCAAACTGAATTCAGTGGTTTCAAACCAAATTTTATGGTTTCAAAATGAAGTCTGGTTTCAAACTGAATTTAATGGTTTCAAACTGAATTTAATGGTTTCAAACTGAATTTAATGGTTTCAAACTGAATTTAATGGTTTCAAACTGAATTTAATGGTTTCAAACTGAATTTAATGGTTTCAAACTGAAGTCTGGTTTCAAACTGTTACTGAATTTAATGGTTTCAAAAAGATTTTGTTTGAAAATTCAGTTTGCAGCTAAGCTGAGAAGCAAAGTTACGAGCTAAGCTAACAGGCCGATCTCAAGGAAAAAACCTCTGTCTTGTCGAAGCTCCAAAATTCATGGTTGAAACTCATGCCTTTGTGTAAAAAGTTGTTTTTCTCTGCAAAAAGCTGCAAACTTGTTTACTGATAAAAAAAGAAAAAGAAAAAAAAAAAGCTTTGTGTGAAAAATGCTAAAGAGCTCAAACCACAGAGTGTCTGACATTATGAGAACTGAAGAGAGACAGCCCATGTCACGTCAAGGGGCCTCCCTTCCATTTTTCTTAAAGAGATGCTGCTCGCTCCCTCACTATCCATCCTTCGGTTCAAAGTCTTATACTGTCATCCAGTGGCCAAAAAAAGGTACTACACTCAAAAATTAACCAACATTTCCTCTTAAATTGGACAATTTCAAATTATTGTCAAATTTCAAACAATATTATCGTTTATCGCAATAATTTCTGAGACAATTAATCGCCCAGCAAAATTAGTTATCGTGACATGCCTAGTCAAATATTTTGCGTCAGCTGTTAAACAGAAATATCATGAATCCAAACTTTGACAAGCCGAGGTTCACGTCAGATTTCTGCTCTTCTCATTTGTGGAGCAGAAAAGGTTCAGAACCAGATTTTAACAGACGGTAAGTTAAAAAAATAAAAGTCCTGAAAGGTCAACTCTAGTTGTTGACCTTCATGTTTTACGTGTCTCCTGCTCCCACACCTGAATCGATGGTTGGTCACCTCCTCGTGTTCTGCAGACGCCCGTTACTCTCCACTGATTCAGACCAGAGGAACATCTGTGCAGGACGGTGGTCCTCCAGGACCTGGACCGGACTCCCCAGGTTTAGAACCAGGAAACTGAAATCAACAGAAACTGGGACTGAAATAATCTTTTTATTAAACACTGACAGATTCAAGTTGACTTTAAACGAAGTGGACGAACTCTGAAGCTTCGATTTAAAGTTCTAGCAGCAACACCTTCAGAGACTCAACACAAACCACGGTCGGTACCGAGGGTCCGTCTGAAGGTTTGAAATACGTCCAGTGAACGTTGAGGCTTCCAGTAACATTTTACTCATAAAAACTCTTTAACAGCAAACACGGTCAGCGTCCATCTTTTTGAACTCTCCAGCTCCAGAAGCTCAGACTGTGAGCTGAAAGAAGAACTCTTGTGTCTCTGATGAAGACCATGCAGGTCCTCCCTAGTCCCGGCCCCCCTCCACCATCCTGTACTTCTGTCTGCAGGACGACAGCAGAGCCAGCGGCGACAA
>JBBPBX010052659.1:6849-24128 GCA_038048925.1 Garcialebias charrua
TGGGTATATAAATGAATATAAATATATATGTATGTATATTGTATATATATTTGTAGGTATGGGTATGTGTATTTATAGAAATATTTGCAAGGTCATGAATATTATCAGTCTTTATGCTTGTATGTTTCGTTGTTGTGTTCTGTCATGTGCTTTGCAGGATTGTGGACGGAGGTTTGGTGTGTTTGCCTTGTGCTCTTTCTGTGGACAATTGTTGTTTTGTTGTTTTGTTTTGTTTTGTTGTCTCACTTTCTCTTTTCTTTCTTTCTCTATAAAAAAAAAATAAAAAAAAAAAAAAAAAATATTGGAGTGAGAGGATGGCTATAAGGTGTGAAGGGAGGCCATCTATAAATGGAAAAAAAAAAAAAAAACTTAAGATAACTTACCGAAACCCGTCAGAGCGCGCCGCAAGTTGCTGCTCCTTTTAGCATTAGACCACCCGAATCCGAAGCTAATGTTAGCTTGTTCCTCTTCCGGTGTTCGCCAGCTCCGCTCGTTTCACGCGGCGATTTTGGGAGTTATCGCTGTTCCAGTCAAGACAACACAAAGTTCACCAAGTGTCTCCCGTAAATTAATCCGTAAGGAGAAGGTCCTCACTGCTGCGAGGCTCCTGTGAGGCTCCTGTGAGGCTGTACAGTTGAAGCTCCGCTCCATCCGCCAGAAGAGGGTCCCGTCGCAACCGGTCTCTACGCCGGGGGTATGCTCGTTTAATTTTTGCCGGCGGCGCGTTGGGAGAGATCGCAAATACACTAAAAATTGAACTAAAACATAAAAATAACAATTATACTTTATTTATAAAGCCATTTAAAAAACCACAGCTGCAACAAAGTGCTGTACACATGAAATTAATAACATATAAACAAAAGATGAGATGAAATCATGAAAAACAACAGTCATGTGTTTAATACAGAAGTGGGTTGAGCCTAACCAGGGGTTGCTAGGTGAGGGGCTGGACTCAGGTTGGGGTGGGTTGTCCTAGCGCTTGTGACGTCACAAGCGCGATTGACTTCCAGTTTATTTCAAAAACGAACCGTTTTTATCACAGTAAAATAAATCTACTTAGAGTAAATAAACCACTGGGTGCATTTTTTTGGCCTTAGGACTGTTTTTTTATGAAGTACATACCCAAAGTTGAGTAAAAAAAACATTAAAAAGTGAATTTTGCATCTGTGGTCCCCTTTAAAGTCTACTATGTAAAATGTTCCAGAAGTTTTAGAGGGACGGCGCTCGAGCGCCCCCTATTGGCCGGACGCCCCTGACTGTTGGAAAGTCTGTTTATCTCCTCTTAAATTATGCCACATTTGTTTGAAAAATGCACTAAGTTGATTATGAGGGTTATACCCATAAAAAACTTGCCTGATCTTTTTTGCGGAAGCCAGACAGCTTATTCTGTTAGACTTGTTAGACTTATTCCAGACATGTTAAGCTTTTGATTCCCTAGGTGCTGACAATCAGGCAGCTTATTGTCAGAAGCTGTGAGCAAGAATTTTGCTACAGGGATCCCTTAGTGTCTGCCGGTTTAGGCTGGTGTTCCACAAAATCAAGTTGCAGCAATATTTGGAGGGAGCCCTACCATCTCCAAATTGAAGGCCATGTTCCATATATCGTGGGGTTGTCAATGACAAACTGTGAAGAGGGTGTTCCAAAAATGCAAGGCTGCAAGAGATAAACCATTTTCTCACTCTGTCAAAACTTGTGAATACTAGGTAGTACTGCACTGATTTGAAATCCAGGTTTGCCGGTTGATATAGCATGATTCTCTACTCAGATAATCTGAAACAGACAGCACACAGTCAATTTATGGTCTCATAAGCCCCTTTTCCATAGTTCCTCTTCAGCACGACTCAACCTGTTTCGGTACGGTTTTGAGCACTTTTCAACTATCACTTTTTCATGGAACGGCACCTTTTTTGGTCCCTTTTTCACAAGGGTACCAAGCGAGTCAAGCCAGCACCAAAACGTGATGTAAAAACACTGTCGGTCACTGATTGGTCAGGGGGCTGAGTCACTAGAGGGGTTTGAGAATTTTTCAAAATGTTAAAGCTGCCATTTGCAATTACTGGTGTTTGAACTCGAAGAGTGATTGGACCCATTTTAAAGATTTTAAAAACAATAATGACAACAACGTGGTCTAATGCTCATAGATCATAGGGTCAAAATGTGAAGAACAACAGAAAACAGTATTCTAATGGCTACACCAAGAAGGTGAAGATTTTGGTGGCAGTAGTGTGATGAAATAAGATGGCATCTCCCTCACTGGAAAAACAAGGCTTGTCATTGTTGGAAGCAGTCTCAATGCAGAGATGTCAAGAAGAGATGCCATAACCAGGAGCAATTCAGTATTTCCACAGTCTGAGATTGAACTTATCCTACAAGATGACAACGTAAAAAATAAACAAGTTGTTCTATTATAGGGCGGCACAGTGGCACAGTTGGTAGACCAGCCACCTCTTAGCGAGAAGGTCGTCAGATCAAATCCCAGCCGTGGGGGCATTCTGGGCGGAGTTTGCATGTTCTCTCCGTGCACGTATGGGTTATCTCCGGATACTCCGGTTTCCTCCCACAGATCAAAAACATGCATGTTAGACTGATTGGTAACATTCAATTGTCCCTAGGTGTGAGTGAGAGAGTGAATGGTGTTTGTCTCATTTGTCTCTAAATGTCCCTGTGATGGACTGGAGACCTGTCCAGGTGTCCCCCACCGCTTGCACATTGATGGCCGAATATGGGCACCAGTGACCCCCCACAATCCGGAAAGGAAGAAGCAGGTAAAGATAATGCATGTATGTTTTCGACCTTTATTTATACAGGTTAATCATATTTAGCCTCAGAGACTCATTTACAAGTGAGACCTGTTTTAGACAGACAAACAAAAGTAAGGAGAAGAGAAAACACAAGGGGAGGGGAGGTAATAAAAAATCGTATCTCGCACTATGTCTCGCAGTGTGAAAGTAGGAAAAAAGACTTCACACACAAACAGCACATAATGACGTCATGATACATTTATGAGAAGGAGGCAGACAAAGCACTGCCAGAAAGTTCTATACAGTAGTCCTGGTAATAGATGATACAGTGTCTATCAGCAGGCTCAGCTCTGATACAGGTCCACAGGTGTCCTTGGGAAGGGAGTGAGTTGTCCATGAACACTGCCAGAAAGTTCCAGTCCTGATAAGAGATGGTACACTGTCAATCAGCCGGCTCAGCTCTGATACACTTCCATAGAAGTCCTCAGGAAGGGAGCAGGAAGGATGGAACAAAGCAGAGCTTCTAGTTTGCATAACCTCCAGGAGAAATTTGAGATAAGTTGGCCTATTCAAGGTCTAGCGGGGAAGCCATTGTCAAATAACACTAATTGTTTTGGGACGGGCCGACTCTGATTTATTTAATCTGCCTTCAAAGTTCTTCTAGTACAGTATTTTCTGGTGTATAGGTCGCACCTGTGTATAGGTCGCATTGTCCAATTATCACCAATAGATTGGAAAAATCCCTAGATAGGTCGCACTGGTGTATAGGTCGCACCTACGTTTAGCTCTGCTGCAAATGTCTGCCACAGGAGCGCACAGCAAGGCTTTTAAGAAGATTAACACTTAAAAACAATTATTTGTTTGATAAAAATTATAGCAAATATATGTCTGAGCTGAACTTTTCCTTAATAAATGAACGTAATTGTGAAATGAGCTGGATTTAAAAATTTGTTTCACCGAAAGTGATAACAAGCCATATATAGGTCGCACCTGAGCATAGGTCGCAGGCCTTGAAAAAACATAAAAAGGTGCGACCTATACACCGGAAAATATGGTACCTCTCAGTGGCAATGCAAAACAGACAGATTTTGTGGTCACTCTGCTGTGCAGTGCTTATAGTCTTCTCCAAGATCGATTCCTTCATGCCAGGGAGTTCCAGGAGCCGCAAGTGGCCTGCAATTCTCAGAAATTGCATTCAGGTTACGGCTTGGCTCACAAAGCATCTGAGTCTGAGCGCTAGAAGCATGGTACATTTTTTCATACAAGACAGGCAGCCTCACAATTACCTGAGCTGCTGCCAACATCTTCCAAATTTGTTGATATGTCAGGTATCTAAAAAAGTTAAGTCTGGTCCTATGGACCATCAAAAAAAAAATTGTAGAAATGTTCCGTCTTTCCTCCGAAAGACTTCTTCAGTCTGAGGAGCTGTATTCAGCTCAGTCTTATAAATAGCACCTTCTCATAGTGGATCAACCAGTTTGTTGCTGACAGCCAAAACCCGCTGCTCACATAATTAAGGAGGACCATCAGCCTAACAATGGATCATTAGCACCCTGATGGTTGATGCAATTCACAAGGGGCTGAGTGATACTAGCAATATATGGGTGTAAATATTTAGCCAAGATGTTTTGGCTGTGTCTGGTACGCCGTCCACCTCTGTTGTCTTCACTACTTGTGTTTCTTCTATTTTTAGCTTTTTTGCCTTCAGTATGGTCTCTGTCAAAGCTACCGTAAAAATCGGGGTATAACACGGTCCTATGTACAACACGCTTTGTCCAATTATTGTAAATATATTGGAAAAATCCATAAATAACACGCTTCGGCGTATAACACGCATCTATTAAGCGTCACCGCTACGCGACGCGTCAGCGCCTCATTTGCCCTGCTGAAAATGGCGGCCACATAAGCGAGCATGCACCGAAGGACTTCACAAGATTAACACAGTAAAAACTATTATTGCTTTGCAAGAAAAAATATATTTCTTAGCTGACATTATAGCACAAGGGTTCCTGAGCTTAACCGTTCCTTAATCAATTCATGAAATGGTCAAATCTGCTAGATTATAAATGGTTTCGGTTTGACTTCTTCCAAAACCGTCTCGTGCGCTACTAAATTTTTTTTTATAAAAAATTGAATTTTATCTCAAATGTCTTATACAGCTAACAATTTGTAAATGACCACCAAATAATTACGCTCTGTAAGTTTCAAGAAAATCCGCGATGTGGTTTATGAGTTATCTTGCTTAAAAAAAAACAGCTAACAACATAGCTAACAGCAGCTACATCCAGAGCAGGAGACGGGCAGCGACAGAGTCAGTCCGACCAGAGGAGGCTTTTTTCGGACACATGAGCTAGAAACGGTCTGGAAGTGGCCCCCTAGCAGACAAAAGTGGTACTGCACCATTTTTTGCCCAAAATGAAAAACGGCGATATCAGAGCCAAAAATGGGTCTAAAAATATGGGAACAAATCCATAAATAACACGCTTCGGCGTATAACACGTAGGACATTCAAATGAGTAAAAAAACTGTGTGCTATACCATTTTACGGTACTAGCGTACGATCGCCTAGCACTTTTAAATATTTGAGACTTTATGCAGAACTTATCCACCAACTTTGGCAAACATTCTCAGCTTCCGCCTCCGTCACCGCCACACCTTGCCTCAGTGCCTACCTGTTTATGGCGTTCTCTTGCCGCGCCACCCTCCAGGAGCCGTTGACGACGACACGGAAGAAGAAGCGGACTTCACGTAAAACTTCAGATTCGAGATTCTAACTCCCATGGCATTCACAACCTGCTAACAAGGGATTGCTATCGTTGGCTCCGGCCGGTTGTCCCGGACGCTAGCTGCCCACGCTGCCGGCTCGTTGGGACTCACATCCAGGGCTGCGTTCAGGAAAACCTCCGGCCACTTCACCACGGATGTCAGCAAACAGTTAGGAACTCCGTTCGTTTGGCACTGATTAACATCAGATCATTAACTAACAAAACATTTATCATGAATGACTTTTCTCCTCACATACACTGGATTTTCTTCTGTTAACGGAGACGTGGATGAAACCAGATGAAAACAGTGCCTTCTCAGAGCTCCTCCCACCCGGCTGCTCCTTCCTTAACTCCCCTCGTCTCACGAGTCGCGGTGGGGGCATTGCTTCAGTTTTTAGAGACAATTTCAAATATAGACTTTTACCTGCCAAAACATATTCTTCTTTTGAGTTACAGCTGTTCATGGCTGAGCTGACACAGCCTGTATTATTTGGAATTGTCTATCATCCCCCTAAATATAACAAGGACTTTATTCAACAATTTGCTGAATTTTTAGCAGACTCTATCCCCAGATTTGATAATTTGCTTTTCTGTGGAGATTTTAATATTCATGTCTGTTGCCCGTCCGATCAGTTACCCTCTGATTTTAGCTATTTTTATTCTTACAGAATTTATGTGTTGTTTCCATGTCAGTTTGTCATCAATGATAACACCCAAAAACTTCACCTCACTCACTCTACAAATCTCAACACCCTCAATTTTGAATGGAACATCAACAGTTTTCTTTTTATTACTGAATATCATGTAATTAGTTTTATCTAGATTTAATGATAATTTATTGAGTTTAAACCAAGTTTGTATTTTGAAAATTCTTGTCTTTATCAATTCCAACATTTGTTCCATATCTTCACCTAAACAAAAAAAATGTGGTATCATCAGCAAAAAGTACACATTTAAAGGTACAGTATGCAGTTTCTGTAGAACTCCAGCACTTAGAAATATTTTCAACAGGCAAAGCATTCTGATCCCGCTCTGCCCCCTTGTGGTCTGTTAAATTTCAAATTCAAGCTCTGTTTTTATTGGCTGATTCAAATTCAAGCTCTGTTTTTATTGGCTGGTTACAAACTCTGTTTTTATTGGCTGGAAAATGGTGGGTCACCTTTTCTTTTTAGAAATGCTTATTTACCACCTGGAGAAGCAAGGGGACAATATATATATATTTTTTTTTTCAGAGATTACCTGGCTAACATCAGTCTGTCAGGAGGTAGTGACAGAGTGAAGAAATATGTTCATAAAAAAAGCTACATACTGCAGCTTTAAGGAGTCCTGACAACATTTACCAAGCCATTCACATATAAAATAAATAGCTTTTGTCCAAGTACAGAGCCTTGAGGAACTCCACATGTAATATTACAGAGGTCAGATCTTACATCATTTATCTGTACAACAACCCCCGCACCCTTTCACAATAAAACCGGATACAGTATACCAAATACATTGTACCACAGTTCAGATGTGCAGTCATGTCCACGAGATAGTAGAACTTCAGGAGCCACTCAGTATCAGCTAACTCAGGATGCTCAGTGTTTTTCATTTCATGAAAAGTCCTGATTTCGCTCAGTCAAGCTGCAAAACGGCTGAGCACTTTCCCTCTTGACAACCAGCGCACATTGCTGTGCAGGACCAGACCAGGATAATTACTCCCAACTTCCTCCAGCAGTGCTTTAAACTGGCCATCATTTAAAGCTCGGGCAACAATAAAGTTGACCACCTGAATGACCAGCGACATCACCTCACCAAGCTGCTCGCCACACATCTGAGCACAAAGCGCCTCCTGATGTATGATGCAGTGAAAACTTAAGATGGTTCTCTCTTCGTGTTCACGAAGCAGTGCTACAAATCCTCTGTTTTTCCCCACCATGCACGGAGCATCATTAGTACACACTGAAATAAGTTTGTCCATCTGTAGATTTTTTTCTTTAGTGAACTCAGTGAAAGTTTTTAATAAATCCTCCCCTCTTGTTGTCCCTTTCAGAGGCAAAACAGCAAGACTTTCCTCACGTAATGTGTCACCGACAGCATATCTTGCAATCACGCTGAACTGGACATATGGCTTAAGCCCCCGGTAGAGCTCAGCGTACATGCAGTACGCCTCTGTACGACGTACGTACGCAGAGGCACAAGCGTAGCCCCGCAGGGCACGAACGCGCAAAGCTCTTTTTTTACGACCGCGTACGCGATGCGCGTTGTCTCACAATAAACTGGCCGTGGCCGGACTGTTTTGTATGTTACACAAATGAATTAAATTCCTCTTCTTCATCGCTGATCGGGGCTTTTCTTTTGTTTTTTTGCCTAAAGTCAAGTAATCACTTCATCCTCCGTTCACTCCATAACTGAAATGAATGAATTCATGTGCTAACTGGCTGCGCGAGGTTTTAAATATTTCCTGGTGAGCTGTGGGCTGCCGGAAAAGCGCTCCCTGTTTTTATTTTTATTTTTTTAGAACTTTTAATTAACATATAAAGTTTAGAAACACCGCAGCGGGCTGAAGCCGGTCAGCTCATGCTTTTCTCTCACCCGAGCTGTTCTCTCACCCGAGCTGTCAATCATTTCAGTAGGCGTGTCAGCAAGTGACCAATCAGCGACCTCAGTTTGTCCCCTCTGCACGTAGCGGCTCAAATTACAACAAGAATTTGGAGCGAAAACGCGAGCATTTAACATGAGAACTGAAAGCAGAGCTGTGCCAGCGAACGCGTGCGCACAGAATGCGCGCGTAGAGTGGCGTACAGGCAGGACGCTGAGCTTTGCCGGAGCCTTTACATCTGTTGACTCATCCAAAGCGAGAGAAAAGAATGTTGCTGCGTTTATGTCCGTCACTTGTGTTGCCTCAATTTGATTTGCCAACATGATGGTACGATCGTGAACAGTTCTTACCGACAGAGGCATGTCTTTTATTTGTTTATTATCTTGTCTTTATCTGAAAAGTCGTCAAAAAGTTCATTGGCAACATCAAGCATAAATGTTTTGGCGTACTCACCTCTGTGAAAGGATTTCCGTTTCTCACAATGGCTAAAGCACCAGCAAAACTAGCTGAATTCCAGTCACCTTGTTGAGTCCAAACATGGAGGTGTTGCTGACCAGCTTGCACTCTGCCCAGTAGCTCTTCACAGGCTTTTTTCCTGCTGTCCCCCACAGGATATTTTGATGCAAAGGCAGCATGGCGTGTGTCGAAGTGCCGCTTTATATTTGAGCATTTCATCCATCCATCCATCCATTTTCTTCCGCTTATCCGGGGTCGGGTCGCGGGGGTAGCAGCCTAAGTAGGGAGGCCCAGACTTCCCTCTCCCCAGCCACTTGGAGCAGCTCCTCTGGGGGAATCCCAAGGCGTTCCCAGGCCAGCCGAGAAACATAGTCCCTCCAGCGTATCCTGGGTCTTCCTCTGGGTCTCCTCCCGGTGGGACATGCCCGGAACACCTCACCAGGGAGGCGTCCAGGAGGCATCCTAACCAGATGCCCGAGCCACCTCAACTGGCTCCTCTCGATGTGGAGAAGCAGCGGCTCTACTCCGAGTCCCTCCCGGATGACTGAGCTTCTCACCCTATCTCTAAGGGAGAGTCCAGACACCCTGCGGAGAAAACTAATTTCAGCCGCTTGTATCCGAGATCTCGTTCTTTCGGTCATAACCCAGAGCTCATGACCATAGATGAGGGTGGGAACGTAGATCGATCGGTAAATTGAGAGCTTTGCCTTTTGACTCAGCTCTCTCTTCACCACGACAGACCGGTACAGCACCCGCTTCACTGCGGACGCTGCACCTATCCGCCTATCGATCTCACGCTCCAGTTTTCCCTCATTCGTGAACAAGACCCCGAGATACTTAAACTCCTCCACTTGGGGCAGGACCTCCTCCCCGACCCGGAGAGGGCATGCTACCCTTTTCCGGCTCAAGACCATGGCCTCGGATTTGGAGGAACTGATCCTCATCCCGGCCGCATCACATTCAGCTGCAAACCGCTCCAGCGAAAGCTGTAGATCACGAACTGATGAAGCCAATAGGACCACATCATCTGCAAAAAACAGAGAAGCGATTCTAAGGCCACCAAAACGGATCCTCTCAACACCTTGGCTGCGCCTAGAAATTCTGTCCATAAAAGTTATGAACAGAATCGGTGACAAAGGGCAACCTTGGCGGAGTCCAACTCTCACCGGAAACGAGCCTGACTTACTGCCAGCGATGCGGACCAAGCTCTGACACCGGTCGTACAGGGACCTAACAGCCCATATCAAAGGGCCTGGTACCCCATACTCCCGGAGTACCCCCCACAGAACCCCCCGAGGGACGCGGTCGGATGCCTTCTCCAAGTCCACAAAGCACATGTAAACTGGTTGGAGCATTTCATCGATGCAATTTTATCATTGCATATCAGACACACTGCAGAACCTGCTCTCTCCACAAAAGCATATTGCTCTGTCCATTCCGGCTGAAAAGTACGATAATCCTCGTCTCGTTTTTGTTTAACCGTCATCTTCGTCACACGGGTTTCCACAACTAGCTAAGCTAGCTGCTAGGAGGGATGTTTACTTCCTGATCACGTCTCCTCCCGTGTCCGTGACGCATTATCCGATTGGCTCCAGCCACTCGCGGCCATGTTTTATATTTTTATCGTCCTTTTTTATTTTATTTATTATTAAATATTTGTCCTCGAGCCATATGCAGCCATCAAAAGCGCCATATTTGGCTCGCGAGCCATAGGTTCACGACCCCTGGTATAGTGGATTTTGTTTACAACAAAGGAACAACCAGTGAGTGTTTGCTTCACAGAAAGTAAAGCAATTAACTAAAATGCCCTGAAAAATAAAATAAAATGCTGACATTTTATTTACTGGATGCCATTTTTATATTTTAGTTTACATAACCTTGCATTTTAGAAGAATGCAAAAACAAATAAAATGTATCTTGATATAAAACTGTTTATATAAAACTCAGCCTTATGTTAACCATCTTCTACAGAGATTTAGTAAAACATACCTGCATTTCACACAATGGGCATCAAGATAATGTCAGTCTCGGGCATAAACAAGCTCTTGCAAGGAGTAGCCATAATGTTACCTCGTGGGGAAATTCCCAACACAGTTCCTCACAAACTAAACATTCTTAAACACGACAAAAACAATATAACAGCTGAACTAGTGTGACCTAGATCAAGCATATTTCAATAATATACAAAAACTAAGACCATAAACATGTTCTATAAAATGCATAATCACATAGCAGAGACACGTTGCCTCATCCGTGATCCTCGTGGCTCTGAGGATTACCCATAATGCCCCGCTCTTTCTAAGGTGAATGCAATAAAACGTTTTACCAGCAGATGGTGCAGTTTTTGCAGGATTTAACCAGAACCATTTTAACTATGTTACATATGCATCATGAGATATGCCAGGTACCTGTCCATTCCAAATAGCAGAAATCCTGTTATCATAAATCCAATTATGTATGCATCTTCACATCCTCAACGGGCAATACAGACAGACACACCATCTTCCATTCGCCCCAGGAATCCATGGTGTCCCTTCAGTGCATGAGGGTTCTCCTCCCTGTCTTCTCGTCGAGAAAATTCTATCAATTACGTTGAGACCAGCTGACCAGATTCATAGTTTTCATTTCAGAAGATGTGTAATGAGAGGCTCTGATACAAATTCATAGGACAAGAGCAAGAGCAAAAAAATAAAAAAATGTATGTATATAATTGTAGTGGACCTACCCAGGGTCAAACTAAGGCCTTTGAACTGTTCCAGAGATGACCTCTACTGACCTCTCAGTAAAGCAAGACATTTACTACAAGATCATTCATTTAGCTGTAATCTGATAAATATAGTCACCAAAAGAGACTATTTCTACCTTTGATTTTATTCTAATGTGATCAAAAGAATAACTTTTGTCATTTTCATGATGTGTGCTTTTAAGCTGTGTTATTCTGTAAGAGTATTACTGTGTTCACTGCTGTGTTAAAGGTGAAGTCTCGGGTCACAGAGACCGGACGGTTTTGTTTAGAAAGTCAGAAGACAGTAATCCGTTGTTTTTCATGAAAGGGCTCCAGCTTGCTGTGTCTTTTCCTAAACAAATCTCTCTCTGCTGCTGGCTGTAACCTTGGGTCTGATAAGGCAAGTGAACTCCTCTCTAAGTCTCTTTTTAAGTTCTAACTGGGCGGAAACGCTTCAGAGTTTGCTGGGAGCTTCAAAGAGATGTGAACCTTTCCCAAAGAGCTGGAGTACGTTTGGTCAAGAGCTAACGACCTTCGTCTTCAGCTAAGGACTGATAACAGGCTGTTATGAGTCCACTTCGAATGAGCGTAAGCTCAAACTTTGTTATTCCTTCCTGGAATAAATTATCTTGAACCAAAAACCACGATTGCCACGACTTCTGCCGACGAAAGCGAGTATCACCGACACCGACAAGGTAAACACGTCTGGAGTCCAGCTTGGACTTGCGGGACCGACGACTCGTCAGTCCAAAGCTGACCACAGCTCTTTGCCAGAACCAAGGCGGACGTCTTAAGGTAAAGGAGCAGCTGTTTGCTTGCTGGAGGTGTGATGATATCTTAGCTGGACGCGTACGGAAGAGTGTCATCTGGTTTCATAAATGCAAGATAAACTTCCTCTCTTAACCTCCCAATTCTTCTTAAATCTTTCCTCCTATTCTTTCCCCTCTCAATCTAAGCTGGAAACTAATTAAGTTTAAAGAGCCCTCAGACTAAATATGTTTAACATCTAGTATTTATGTCTGTTATGTTAAATTTAAGTGTGCTGACGTATTAATTTGAAAGAAAGTGAAATCCTGTCAATCAAGTGTAATGGTGTTGATTTAGTTGATTCATTTTAAATAAATGATAGTGTCTCTTTGACATATCAAGCTAAGTTAACGTGTCCATTGTCACTCTATAGCTCTGTTTATTTATCCATCATAAAGATCACAGAAATATTGGGTAAACTGAAAAAGAAAAGAATCCGTGAATTTACTATTCAATCTGAATAAGTAAATTAATTAAGGTAAAGAGGTCAGTATTAATATTGACCTCCTCATAATCCTTTACATCTGGTGGCCCTCGTACGTGTTTTCTGAAAGTTTATTGATATATCTGTGGTCTCTCATGAACTGTAACGTCATGTTTGCATATTAGGATCCAAGTTTTAAACTCTGAGGATAATAATTTTTGGCTGAGGTGTTAAAAACAGGCAGATTCTGCATGTTTTTATCATTTGAAGCTGAGAGATTGTTATTGTTCAACTCATTAACACGCTGTGGGAAGCTTTTAGGTGAAGTTGTCAGCCCGTGGTCTGTGGGGGGGTTCTGGTTCTGGTTCGGTCCAGTTCACGCAGACTCCTGTACAAAGCTTTGTTTGACCGCCGAGTCAAAAGCCTGAAAGCTACTTTAACATCTACAAGATTGCTGTGCTGGTATTTTACATGTTAGAGCAGGTCAAAGAAGCATATAACTGTTAGAACGGTGTCGGATAGTGGTTCTGTTCAGACCAGAGTCTCTGCTCCATGAAAAAGTGGACCGGAACCGACCTTGACGCGCTCCGAGAGAGTCCGTGTTTGTTCAACAGCTGCGGTGCTGTGTTACTGAGCGTAACTAAGTTGGCCTGTCTAGGTGTGTTCGCCGCATGTCTCAGAATTTTGGGAAGTTAATTTGTAGCGTTTGAGTTGTTTTAAGAGTCTATAAAGTTGTGGTCTGCTGTGCAAGCTAACGTTAAGAAGACGTGTCCGGCATGTCTGTTTATGAGCTGTGATTGGATGAACGAGAGCTGTGAACTGTCAATCACTCTCGTAGCGAACGCTGATTCGCTGATTTGGGAACGCACGCTGTTGCGAACAACCCACTTTGTCGTCATTTCCGGCACTGCATTGGTCGAAGGTAATAGAACTACATTCACCATGGTTGCTTGGGAAAAGGACTACAAGCGCTGTGATTGATTGGTTGACGTCACGTATCTGTTTAGCGAGCTCCGCCTCGCTCAACGGAAGCTGGTGACGCGCTGCGTCGACCCGCCTACTTGTGTCGTCATTTCCAGGTGCACTTCGGGTGATAAGCAGTTCACACACTCACAGTGAGTTTAAACACTCATTTAAAGCCATCTAAACTGTCTAACAACATAGATTTGTCTCTGACAAGAACGTGGTTCGAGCGTTTATCACTGACACACTAGAAACTAATTCTGAAAAGGTTGTTTTTAGTTTAAATACTGAATGAAATAAATCAGTCTCTTCGTGATAAAATTAAGTCTCGAAGCTGCCCCCTGTTGGTTAAAAGACGTTGACAGATGAGTTTTCTCAAAAACATCATAAAAAAGTCAGCATTTTTATGGTGAATTTACCAGCTTTAAAAAATTGTTCTGTACACAAACAAAAATTCCTGTTTATTTTAAATAAAAAAAATTAGAATAACAGAGGTACAGACAAACAATTTATGCTCATTTTAAATACTGAAGAGATTTAAAATAACACTCAAAAAGCATTTTTATTTGATTTTCAAATTAAATAAATAAATAAAAAAATGATGGAGAACAGAGAATTTCCACATTAAGCTCTTCACATCTCTGAATTTTACACAGAATTGGTGTACACTGCACACTTTTAGTTAAAAATGGCATTTTTAACGTTTTTCTGTGTACAACTGATGACTCCAGTTGATTTTAAATAAAAAGTTTAAAATAACAAACAAAAGTACATTTTTCACTCCAAAGAAGCAAAGAAAGCAGACCTGATTTGAACATGTCACAAGACAACAAATTGATAAAAATCACTGATTTTTATTTGAAGGAACATCATTACTGTACTGTTATGCTGAGCGCACGAACACTCGTTTATTTTAAATAAAAAATTGTTTAAAATAACGAACAGAACGTCCTTTTTCACTCCTGATAACTGTCAAATGCAGTACAAAATCAGTTTCACTGAGACTGCAAGACATCTTTTTAAAGGCATGCTCAAGCAGCATCCTGTCACATTTTAGTGAAGTCATTGCATTTAAGTCAGCCCTCTTTTATAAGCGTTTGAGTAAGAAAAACGGAAATCAGGCTGCTTGGGTTAGTTAGTAACTGTTGTTTGAACGTAAGTTCTATTTTAAAGTTAACACTGCAAGAGTGCATTTAACTTTTACAAAGTTCATTGAGGGTAAAAACCTGAAAAAGGTACCTATGAATACTTATTACACAGTGAAACGCGTAAACCTCAGCTGATTAGTTTATTTGACTCAGTGCTACATTAAAAGTGAATATTTATTTGCAAACACTAACATGAGAACAATCTTTTGATTTTTTTTTCACAAAAAATCAATACAATAATGGACGTTAAACAGGGTGAAACAAGTGAGAGGGTCCGCTCCATCAGGACCCCAAAATGGCTTAGAACGGGCCAAGGTGGTGACTGCTCAGTTGACAGGTACGTGTGGCAAGAAGCAGGTGAACATCCTTTGATGTTTTACGACAGGCTTCTTAAAGCTCATTTTGGTGACAAATATACACCAGGCATGGAAGAAGATGAAGACTTTAAGTGGTCTTTCTTCTTACGTCTCGGCTATAAGATACGATTTCCGCTGCTCACCGTGGTTAATGCAAGGACGCAAACCATGGATGAAATAAAACAGTATGCTGTGAATGCATTTGAAGCTGGCATGCAAATCAAAACACCCTTACAGGTGTCCCCTGGTGAAGCGGTCAAATCCCACTCGCTGGAGCTGGATTCCAGTCCTAAAAAAGGCGAGATTAAACAAGATTTTCAAACTAAAGAACAACTAAAGGTGGGTGTTAGCTCTACAGGACGCCCAAGACCAGGGTGGGCCCGGAAGGGACCCCTGAGACGTGGACCTGCACCTCGGATGACACATTCCGAGACATGCAAAAGGTCGCAAACGTTCCAGAACAAAGGCATCAAACCTCCAAGCTCTGATGAGGTGGTGGATGTAAGTTGGTTGTTTGAAAACTTGAATGATACAGAGGATGACCATACTGGGACAATGAGTGACCTTGTCTTTGATAACTCAGAGCACACAGTTGATGACGAAGACAGCAAACAAACTGCTGATAGTCAACAACTTCCTGAAGGTCACGATGCTGTCAGCCAACAAGATGCTGACAGTGAACAAGATTACACAGACAGAGTCACACGTGACAAGAAATGTGGGCCAAGACCTGTGAGGTTTCTGTGTAACTTTATAAAAAGGGGGGTGGCTAAGAAAGCTTACCTGCCCATCACATTGGAAGGTGTCCTTGAGCGTGAAGCCCTCCTGGACGGTAGTTCTGATATAACTATTATGTCGGCCAAGCTGTTCGAGGAGCTGAGGACCGCCGCTAACGGTGTTGACAGGCAAATACCCTTTGAGAAATGTGCTATCGAACTACAGGGTCTCGCAGAGACGAGAACAACCCTAACAGCTATAGCTATGGTTCACATGCAGATTGGCGAAATGACACTACGCCACCCGGTGTTTGTGTCTAAACTTGACTCATTCCCATTTTTGGTTGGCCAAGATTTTATAAACCGCTTCAACGCGATTATAGATTATGGTCAACAGAAAATGTGGAGCACAGTGAGAAAACCCCTGCCAATAAAAGTGCCTCCTAGTTGCGATACAGACTGCCTAACCGCAGGTACCGCAGAGGACACAAGGGACTGCTCATCCGAGGACGAGAGCCCGGTAAGTGAACCTTCAACTACAGGTGAGACAGAAGAGACCCAAAAGTTGGACCAAACTCTGGCCCAACAAGAGAACCTCCTCTGTGAGCTGACACATTCAGCACTCACTGAACACTGCCTACCACAGGTAGTGAAAGGTGTGGAGATCCAAGGACCCCACACCGAAGACGCTGTACTGTCCTCTGAGACAGGTAATTCGGCAATCAACCAAGCTTTCAATGAAACCTTGGTTCAAGGGCATCTGAGTCCAGAAAATGACAGTCAACCAAACGCTGACAGTCACTTGGACATCATTGTTGCAGATTACGAGGACCCCTCATCGGACAAGAAGGGGGCAAACTCACATTACCTACCACAGGTAGAGAAAGGTGTGGAGATCCAAGGACCCCACACCGAGGTTGCTGTACTGTCCTCTGGGACAGGTAATTCGGCTATCAGCCAAGCTTTCGATGAGACCTTGGTTCAGGGACATTTGTGTCTAGAACTAGTCAGAAATGACATAGTTTTTACAGACTCAAAGAGCCTCTCTTCAGTCAAGAAGTGGGAAGACACACACAACGACAGTGACCCGTCGCAGTCTGTACAATCAGGCACATCTGCGACTGCGCCGACAGTTGTGACACACCTGAATTACACGGAAAGAGGTAAACGTAAGAAGATACGTTGGCCAAATCCTAAACGATTCCTGTGTACCGTCTTCTCTCAGCTGCGCGAACAGCTTAAACTAAACGGTGGCATCCTAACTTGTGCCCATGGACGGACGTCCTCACCTGTGATCGTGGTCCCCCATGACCAAAGGGGGGTGATGTTAGGCCATGCCAAGGACAAAGATTTGAATGTACACCTCATAAACACTTTTGCTTTCGCCCAGAAAAACCTGGAAAAATCCGCTGAAGGACGTAAGGTGTACTATGACCAGAAGGCCTCTCACAATGAACTCCAAGTGGGAGACAGAGTCTGGTACTATACGTTCGCCCCAGCAACCGGGAAAGGAGAGTCCGGGACCGGAACTCTCGCCCGCAAACTAATGCCCAGGTGGACTGGACCTCATCTGATAACAGACAAAGTGTCCTCA
>JBBPBX010052660.1:0-10793 GCA_038048925.1 Garcialebias charrua
TTTCTGCACCCTTTTCATTCAATGTTTTTTTTTCTTCTTTTTGATTACCTGTATTTTGTTTTGTTTCTTTTGTTTCTTTTAAATGAATCAAATTAACTTAAAAAGTATCAAATACAGTACATAATGCCATCATTTACCAATGGACCTCAAGTTAATTAGAATTTGTTAGACCAAAATGTCATAATTTGTAAATTTAAATGTTCATTTTATGTTTTTACAGCAAAGAAAACAACAACAACAACAACACAATTCCTTCAAGAGATGCTAGTCTTCAATTTTGTGTATACCTTTAAATCATTTACGCTACTAAAGTCCAGTTTTTTTCTGTAAATGTATTTGCTGCTTAACTCTTTCCACATTTTTTGTGCTATATCAACAAGTTGTAAATCAAAATGTTCAGCTCGTTCAAAAACTTGCCGTTATGACTTTGGTATTTGTGCAATTTTTGCTTTTTTTAAATAGTTTGCATTTTCAGCCATGGAAACTGAATGGAGCTCGCCACATCCTTCAAACCATTTGTGCTGTTTAAAACCTTTTACTGATCATTTCAGCTTTGGTCAGCTTCTTTCTGCTAATGTCAGCTCTCTTAAAGATTTCAGCTTAGATTTAGCTAATTTCAGCTTTTATTTTATCTGTTTCAGCTACTTTTTTGTTCATTCCAGTTTTGCTTCGTTCAATATTTTTAAATCAATTAAGCTTCTGTTTATATTCCATCTTATTCTGCTCATTTCTGCTACATTACATCATTATTCAGTTTATTACAGTAAATAAATTTCAGCTGTTTTTTTTCTACTGCCGTCCAGTTTTTATTTTCCTGTATTTTAGCAAAAGTTAGCTGTTAAAGTTCAACCCCCATTAACAACAGTTTAGTGATGAACATTGCTTCAGCCCAGTTTCAACTTCTTCAGAAGCTCTTAGTAAAAATAATTCTGCAATAAGCGTTCATGCTGCATTGCTGCAGGAAATGCAGTTTATCTAGTTAAAAAAAACCTATGATGAGTGAAATAAATGGACTAAGTTTTCCCTCGCCCGGACGCGGGTCACCGGGGCTCCACTCTGGAGCCAGGCCCGGAGGTGGGGCACGCTGGCGAGCGCCTGGTGGCCGGGCTTTTACCCATGGAGCCCGGCCGGGCACAGCCCGAAGAGGAGACGTGGGTCCCCCTTCCCATGGGCTCACCACCTGTGGGAGGGGCCAAAGGGGTCGGGTGCAATGTGAGATGGGTGGTGGCCGAGGGCGGGGACCCTGGCGGTCTGATCCTCGGCTACAGAAGCTGGCCATTGGGACATGGAATGTCACCTCTCTGGTGGGGAAGGAGCCTGAGCTAGTGTGTGAGGTTGAGAGGTTCCGGCTAGAAATAGTCGGACTCACCTCAACGCATGGCTCTGGCTCTGGAACCAGTTTCCTTGAGAGGGGTTGGACACTCTTCCACTCTGGAGTTGCCCCTGGTGAGAGGCGCCGAGCAGGAGTGGGCATACTGGTTGCCCCCCATCTTGGTGCCTGTACGTTGGGGTTCACCCCGGTGAACGAGAGGGTAGCCTCCCTTCGCCTACGTGTGGGGGGACGGGCTCTGACTGTTGTTTGTGCCTATGCACCAAACGGCAGCTCAGACTACCCACCCTTTTTGGAGTCCTTGGAGGGGGTATTGGAGAGTGCGCCTCCTGGGGACTCCCTTGTTCTACTGGGGGACTTCAACGCTCACGTGGGCAATGACAGTGAGACCTGGAGGGGTGTGGTTGGGAGGAACGGCCCCCCTGATCTGAACCAGAGTGGTGTTCTGTTATTGGACTTCTGTGCTCGTCATGGATTGTCCATAACGAACACCATGTTTAAGCATAAGGGTGTCCATATGTGCTCTTGGCACCAGGACACCCTAGGTCGCAGTTCGATGATCGACTTTGTTGTCGTCTCATCTGATCTGCGGCCGCATGTCTTGGACACTCGGGTGAAGAGAGGGGCGGAGCTGTCAACTGACCACTACCTGGTGGTGAGTTGGCTCCGATGGTGGGGGAGGATGCCGGTCAGACCTGGCAGACCCAAACGTATTGTGAGGGTCTGCTGGGAACGTCTGGCAGAGTCTCCCGTAAGACGGAGCTTTAACTCCCACCTCCGGGAGAGCTTTGAACACGTTCCGAGGGAGGCGGGGGACATTGAGTCCGAGTGGGCCGTGTTCCGCGCCTCTATTGTCGAGAGTCAGAGTCAGAGTCAGAGAGAATTTATTGTCATTTGCACCGCATGTAGTACATGTGTTGAAAACGAGATTATGTACACAGGGTCCCAGTTACATCCAACAACAAATGCAAGAGAAATACAATAATAACATCTAGGATTAACTAAGAGAGACATCACATCAGCTAGTAATACACTAAGCCCTAATGTAGTAGAAAAACATCATTATAAACAGCAGCACGAACATGAGCAGATGGTCACAGATGAACGCAGCAACAAGAAACAGATCAGTACAGTATCAGTATGATGTGACATTTTGCAGTGTTTATTCTTATTATTTATTTATTCATGAGTCTGACAGCCTCAGGGTAGAAGCTGTTTCTCAGTCTAGTGGTTCTACATTTGATGCTCCTCAACCTCCGTCCCGAGGGGAGTGGTGCAAAGAGTGAGTGTGCTGGGTGAGTGAGGTCTTTCATGATGCAGGTGGCTCTTTTTCTGCATCTGGAGGTGTAAATGTCTGTGATGGTGGGGAGACTGACTCCCACAGACTTCTGTGCAGCCTTCACCACTCTCTGCAGAGCTTTTCTCTCTGCAACTGTGCAGCCTCCATGCCACACGTTGATGCTGGAGCACAGGACGCTCTCCACTGCACACCTGTAGAACGAGGTGAGGACTGGGCTTCTCAGACCGGCTCGTCTCAGCCGTCTGAGGAAGTAGAGTCTCTGATGACCTTTCTTGATCAGGCTGGTGGTGTTATTGCTCCAGCTGAGGTTATCATTCAAGTGTACACCCAGGTATTTGTAGCTGGAGACCACCTCCACCGCAGATCCACCTATATACAGTGGGGTGTGGGTGTGTTTGTTCCTTCTGAAGTCCACAATCATCTCCTTCGTCTTCTTCACATTCATGTGAAGGTTGTTCTCTTTGCACCAGCTCTCCAGATGTTCCACCTCCTGTCTGTAGCTGGATTCATCATTATCTGTGATGCATCCCACCACAGCTGTATCATCTGCAAACTTAACAATATGACAGCCTGGATGTGTGGCTATACAATCATATGTGAGCAGAGTGAACAGAAGAGGGCTCAGCACACATCCCTGAGGAGAGCCAGTGCTGAGGGTGATGGTGGAGGAGGAGAAGTTGTGGATCTTCACGGACTGTGGTCTGTCTGTTAAGAAGTCTAAGACCCAGTTACAAATAGAGGGGCTTAGTCCAAGTGTGGATAGTTTGTCTATCAGAGTTTGGGGGATCATGGTGTTGAAGGCAGATGTGAAGTCCACAAAGAGCAGACGCACGTATGAGTCCTTCTGATCCAGGTGGGTGAGAGCAGTGTGGACCACGGAGGAGATGGCGTCCTCTGTTGATCGGTTCTCACGATATGCATATTGATGAGGGTCCTCGTTGATGTTGACGGCTGTCTTGATGTGGGACATGACCAGTTTCTCAAAACATTTAGCGACTATCGGGGTGAGAGCCACCGGTCTGTAGTCATTCAGACCAGTCACTGTGGAGCTTTTTGGGACTGGGATGATGGTGGCGGTCTTCAGGCAGGTGGGAACTGACTCCAGTGCAAGTGAGGTGGTGAAGATGTCAGCCAGCACCTCACAGAGCTGGTCCGCACATTCCTTCAGAACTTTCCCTGGGATGTTGTCTGGACCCGGCAGCTTATCGGAGCTGTGGCCGCAAGGTTGTTGGTGCCTGTCGTGGTGGCAACCCTCGAACCCGGTGGTGGACACCGGCAGTGAGGGATGCTGTCAGGCTGAAGAAGGAGTCCTATTGGGCCTTTTTGGCTTGTGGGACCCCGGAAGCAGCTGATAGGTACCGGCAGTCCAAGCGGCATGCGGCTCGGGTGGTTGCTGAGGCAAAAACTCGGGCGTGGGAGGAGTTCGGAGAGGCCATGGAGAATGACTTCCGTACGGCTTCGAGGCGATTCTGGTCCACCATCCGGCGTCTCAGGGGGGGAAAGAGGTACGCGACCAACACCATTTATGGTGGGGGTGGCGTGCTGCTGACCTCAACTCGGGATGTTGTGAGTCGGTGGGCGGAATACTTCGAAGACCTCCTCAATCCTACTGGCACGTCTTCCACTGAGGAAGCGGAGCCTGGGGACTTTGGGTCGGGTTCTCCGATCTCTGGTGCTGAGGTCGCCGAGGTGGTTAAAAAGCTCCGCGGTGGCAAGGCTCCGGGGGTGGATGAGATTCGCCCGGAGTTCCTTAGGGCTCTGGATGTTGTAGGGTTGTGTTGGCTTACGCGACTCTGCAATATCGCGTGGACATCGGGGGCAGTTCCCTTGGATTGGCAGACTGGGGTGGTGGTTCCCCTATTCAAAAAGGGGGACCGTAGGGTGTGTTCCAACTATAGGGGGATCACACTCTTAAGCCTCCCTGGTAAGGTCTATTCAGGGGTTCTGGAGAGGAGGGTCCGTCGGATAGTCGAACCTCGGATTCAGGAGGAGCAGTGTGGTTTTCGTCCTGGTCGTGGAACACTGGACCAGCTCTACACCCTCAGCAGGGTCCTGGAGGGTGCGTGGGAGTTTGCCCAACCAGTTTACATGTGCTTTGTGGACTTGGAGAAGGCATTCGACCGCGTCCCTCGGGGGGTTCTGTGGGGGGTACTCCGGGAGTATGGGGTACCAGGCCCTTTGATAAGGGCTGTTAGGTCCCTGTACGACCGGTGTCAGAGCTTGGTCCGCATTGCCGGCAGTAAGTCAGGCTCGTTTCCGGTGAGAGTTGGACTCCGCCAAGGTTGCCCTTTGTCACCGATTCTGTTCATAACTTTTATGGACAGAATTTCTAGGCGCAGCCAAGGTGTTGAGAGGATCCGTTTTGGTGACCTTAGAATCGCTTCTCTGTTTTTTGCAGATGATGTGGTCCTACTGGCTTCATCAGTTCGTGATTTACAACTTTCACTGGAGCGGTTTGCAGCCGAGTGTGATGCGGCCGGGATGAGGATCAGTTCCTCCAAATCCGAGGCCATGGTCTTGAGCCGGAAAAGGGTAGCATGCCCTCTCCGGGTCGGGGAGGAGGTCCTGCCCCAAGTGGAGGAGTTTAAGTATCTCGGGATCTTGTTCACGAATGAGGGAAAACTGGAGCGTGAGATCGATAGGCGGATAGGTGCAGCGTCCGCAGTGAAGCGGGCGCTGTACCGGTCTGTCGTGGTGAAGAGAGAGCTGAGTCAAAAGGCAAAGCTCTCAATTTACCGATCGATCTACGTTCCCACCCTCATCTATGGTCATGAGCTTTGGGTTATGACCGAAAGAACAAGATCTCGGATACAAGCGGCTGAAATGAGTTTTCTCCGCAGGGTGGCTGGACTCTCCCTTAGAGATAGGGTGAGAAGCTCAGTCATCCGGGAGGGACTCGGAGTAGAGCCGCTGCTTCTCCACATCGAGAGGAGCCAGTTGAGGTGGCTCGGGCATCTGGTTAGGATGCCTCCTGGACGCCTCCCTGGTGAGGTGTTCCGGGCATGTCCCACCGGGAGGAGACCCAGAGGAAGACCCAGGACGCGCTGGAGGGACTATGTTTCTCGGCTGGCCTGGGAACGCCTTGGGATTCCCCCGGAGGAGCTGCTCCAAGTGGCTGGGGAGAGGGAAGTCTGGGCCTCCCTACTTAGGCTGCTACCCCCGCGACCCGACCCCGGATAAGCGGAAGAAGATGGATGGATGGATGGATGGATGGATAGTTATATTAATAACTTGCAGGATCTGTGGATATAAACGGCTGAGTCTAATTTAATGAATTGTATTGTTGTGCGATTTCATGGTTAAGTAAACATTTCTGCCAGCATGCCTAAAACCTAACACTGTTTGACAAGAATATCCATTTCCAATAATCAAATGAGTGAGGAGTGTTGAATAAATTTAACATTCTGCCTCCGCAGCATGTTGATGAGTTCAGGTGCTTTGCACATTCAACATAATAAAAGGGAGCCTGGTTTAAAAAGCTAGCGCGGCTCTGAATGCAGAGACCCTGCGGTTTCGGTAAGAGTCCAAAAAGCGTCAGTGCTACAGCTGATGGAGGTCAGCTGAAAGTGAATGTGGACTCTGCATTTGGCCCCAGCAGGCTCTCAGCACCAGCCCGTCTGTGAACACTGGATCAGCTTACTCTGTACCAGATGGGAGCCTGAGAATATTCTGCTTTGGCTAAGGACCACAGCAGGAGTTATACGTGTGTGAGTGTGTATGTGATGTGTGTTCAAACCCACACTTACGTATTTGTGGCTTCACCTTTCCACTCGCTTAACTAGCCGTTGCTTTCAAGCCTTTCACTCAGCTTTGATTAAATTGCCAGTGTTCACATTAAGGCAGCTTTCCATTTCCTGTCATTTCCTGTCATTTCCTGTCGCACACAATCCTACCAGCCTTTATCCATGTTACGTTGCTTTATTTACCCTTTATTTAGCCAGGTAGTCTCATTGAGCCACGATAACTCATTTTCAAGAGAGACCTGTTTCGGGAGCGGATGATGGGGGTTAAGGGCCTTGCTCAGGGACAAAGAGTGGGGTGAATGAGGGTGGAGGTGGGTGTGGGTGTTTCACATCTTTATACCTACTCTGTCTTTGTTCCTCTTTATATGATTGTTCAAACTTAATTAGAGCATTGATCCTAGTTTTATTTATTTATTTATTTTGTTACATACCTGCTACACATCAATGTCCACATGGTCCTCCTTGTGGATGAACAGATGTGTATAGCAAATGTGATGTTGTAAATTGCTGGTTTTTGTCCATTTGCATTGTACTGGGTGATATATTAATTGTGTTGCCTAGGCTATGGCCTCTACTAATTAATTACATGATTAGTTTTGTCTTAGTAACACGTGTCCGGCATGTTATGTTCATGAATGTCTGGTTAGCTTCATTGGGATTTCGTTTTTCTCTAACAGGTCTGCAAATAATGTACCTGTTACCTAATTTAAAAATAAAAGTTGCATTATCTTGTTTTAGAATACGTAAACCTGGCATACATCTTGACTGGTCCGTGGTTTTCAGCTGAGATGTTGTTGTTTTTGAGTAATAATTTGATGGAAATTGTCTGGATGCTCAAGGTGGTTAACTATATTCAAGTAATTTATGTCTGGTTTAAATTTCACCATTAAGCTTGAACAATCATAGAAAGACATATGGTTTCATGCCAAGAAAGAGCAACACAGATGCCATCTTTGCTTTGAGAATGCTGATGGAGAAGTACAGAGAGGGCCAGAAAGAACTCCATTGTGTGTTTGTGGATTTAGAAAAAGCATATGACAGGGTGCCAAGAGAGGAGGTGTGGTATTGCATGAGGAAATCTGGAGTGGCAGAAAAGTATGTTAGACTGGTACAGGACATGTATGAGGACAGCAGGACAGAGGTGAGATGTGCTGTGGGAGTGACTGATAGCTTCAATGTGGAGGTTGGAGTGCATCAATGATCAGCTCTGAGCCCCTTCTTGTTTGCTCTGGTGATGGACCGACTAACAGATGAGGTCAGTCAGGAATCCCCATGGATTATGATGTTTGCATATGACATTGTGTTATGTGGTGAGAACAGGGAACAGATGGAAAAGAACTTGGAGAGGTGGAGGTATGCATTTGAAAGAAGAGGAATGAAAGTCAGTTGTAGTAAGACGGAGTACATGTGTGTGAATGAGAGGGAGGCCAGTGGAACAGTGACGCTAAAAGGAGCAGAGGTTACAAAGGTGCAGGACTTCAAGTACTTGGGTTCCACTGTCCAGGAACATGGGAAATGTTGTAAAGAAGTGAAAAAGAGAGTCCAGGCAGGATGGAGTGGATGGAGAAACGTTTCAGGAGTTATTTGTGACAAAAAGGTGTCAGCAAAGGTCAAAGGAAAAGTTTACAAGACAGTGGTGAGACCAGCTATGTTGTATGGTCTGGAGACAGTGTCATTGACAAAAAGACAGGAGAAAGAACTGGAAGTAGCAGAAATGAAGATGCTGAGGTTCTCCTTAGGAGTGACAAGGATGGATAAGATCAGGAATGAGATAATCAGAGGTACAGCACATGTTGAACAACTGGGAGATAAAGTTAGGGAGGCCAGACTGAGATGGTTTGGACATGTCCAGAGGAGGGACAGTGGGTATATTGGTAGAAGGATGTTAGAAATGCAGCTGCCAGGAAAAAGACAGAGGGAGGCCAAAGAGGAGATATATGGATGCAGTTAGAGAGGACATGAAGGTAGTTGGAGTGAGGACAGAGGATGCAGAGGACAGAGTGAGGTGGAGGAGGATGACTCGCTGTGGTGACCCCTGAAAAGGGAAAAGCCGAAAGAAGAAGAAGAAGAATCATAGAAAGACGATCAGTTTCTCCAAATTTGAGGCCATGGGCTTGAGCTGGAAAAGGGTAGAGTGCCTTCTCCGGGTTGGGGAGGAGGTCCTTCCCCAAGTGGAGAAGTTTAAGGTTCTTGGGATCTTGTTCACAAATTGGGGGTGGAGGTGAGAGATTGATAGGTGCGGCATCTGCAGTGAAGCGGGTGCTGTACCAGTCTGTCGTGGTGAAGAGAGAGCTGAGTCAAAAGGCAAAGCTCTCGGTTTACTGGTTGATCTATGTTCCTACCCTCATGAGCTCATGAGGTCATAAGCTTTGGGTTGTGACCGAAAAAACGAGATCACTGAGGGGCCGAGATGGTGTAGAGGCAGAGCAGCCAGCTCAGGACCAGAAGGTCTCGGGTTCGATCCCCGGTCATAGCATACCTCGTTGTGTCCCTGGGCAAGACACTTAACCCCGAGTTGCTCCCGGTAGGACAGGCATGGCAGTCTACCGCTACCTGTGTATGAATGTGTGTATGAATGGGTGGATGTTCAGTACTGTGAAGCGCTTTGGGGCCCCTCAAAGGGGGCTGGAAAGCATTATATAAGTAAGCTCCATTTACCATTTACCAAACAAGTAGCCAAAATGAGGTTTCTCTGCAGGGTGTTTTGGCTCTCCCTTAGAGATAGGGTGAGAAGCTTACTCATCCGGGCGAGACTCAGAGTAGAGCCGCTGCTTCTCCGCGTTGAGAGGAGCCAGTTGACGCCTCCCTGTAGAGGTGTTCTGGACACGTCACACCGGGAGGAGGCCCAGAGGAAGACCCAGGACAAGCTGGAGGGACTGTTTCTCAACTGGCCTGGGAACAACCCGGAGGAGCTGGCCCAAGTGGCAGGAAAGAGAGAAATCTCCTTGCTTAGGCTACTACCCCATGACCCAACTCCAGATGAGCATAAGGAAATGGATGGATGGATGGATGGATGGAAGGATGGATGAATGGATGGATGGATGGATTAAATTTTGCTGGACTGGAACTGTCACTGACTCAAAATTGCAATAATATTAGTGAATATACCGTTGTAGCCTCGCTGAATTTGGAGTGTTCATGACCAAGTGACCAATGAGCCGTGCAACCAAATTTTTTATTTTTGACAATCGCAACATAATTTAATTGCACTGCTTGCAAAACAGTATTCCAGACTGCTCATTGTGAGGATTTGTGCATTTGTCTGTCTTCTGTCCCACTCTCCTGTGTTCTCCCTTGTGTAATCGGCTCCACGTCAGCTTTTGCTTTTTGTATTAAATACATATTCACCTCTAAATCCTCTAAAAAGTTATCAAAGTCCTGCCTGTGCATGGGTTCATCAAAACAGCAAAAACACAACATGCACATTAGTTTCTGCTTCGGCTCATTTTGAACCCACCTTGGACCCTATGTTTGTTTGTACTTTAATCTACTGGAGTCAATTTGAACGAGTTCTGACAATAGTTAATATTTATTAGTATGTTTTTTAGACCTAGATATTTAGGGCTATGGTCTTGGATGTTTTGTGTCATATTGGAGCTCCCTTGCATATGTTAAGCTCTATTAACGCTCTATCGCTTTAAAATGTACCCAATAAAACAGGAGAAGGATTAAAAATATGCATGGCAATACTGTGACTATTGTGAGAGAGAGACAAAAAATTGCTGCACAAATACTTCAAGTGAAAATGTTTAGGATTCAAGAGCCAAGTCTCTAAAACTACTGATAATCACCAAAAACATTTGAGACATTTTGGGGCCTCCTGCTTAACGACTATTTGCCATCTAGTCACTGACTACTTTCATACCTGTTTTCAAAATCTAAAACTACTGCTCTTAACTTTTTTAAGCTTTTTTTAAATTTTCCATTAAGGTAAAAGGCAGCAGCATCAGCTACACCATATTTTTACCATTCTCCTTGCAAACACTCTCCGCTGTCTGATACAATTATCAATAAATTAATTTAATAATGATTATAAATTATGTGTTTTTATCCTTGTATGTTCCCATATAATGGCGAAATTGGCTCTCTGCATTTGACTCGTTTGTATCCCTGTGATGGACTGGAAACCTGTCCAGGCTGTCTCCCGCCTCTTGCACAGTGTTAGGCATGGGCACCAGTGACCCGAAGAGGAAGAAGCATGTAAAGAAAATGAATGGATGGATGACTTTTAAGTTATCAATCATTTTTTAAATATTATTTATATATAATTCCATCAAAACAATCATATAAAACTCCCCAGGCATTCAATTCATGGATAAACCATTTCCAAGAAGCGCTAAACTTACAGTAGTTAAGAAATGTATAAATTTGCCTCACGCTGGGCTCTTGAGCAAGGCCCTGAACCCCCACCATCTGCTCC
>JBBPBX010052661.1:0-24126 GCA_038048925.1 Garcialebias charrua
TTAGACCTGCTACAATGCAAGCTGACATTAACGTAACAAAATCAGATCGATTCTCAGACACAACTGTCCCTGGAATAATAGCGTGTGAAAGGCGTGGAAGGCTTTCTGAACACATGCAAGAAATGGAGTCAACAGACTGACCTGTGGATGATGTTTGTGCATCTTGGAAATCACCCGTCTTGGACGGACGGACGGACGCTACCACAGCACAGTCAACCGTCTCCCGAGAAGAGGTAGGAGGCAGGACATCACAGTCAAGCATCTGGTTCAGTGTTGGTATGACCTAAAAAAACAAACAAAAAAAGCATTTGACAAAATTCATTCAGTTTATTTTATACAAATATTTTAAAGAATTGATCCAACGTCAAATATTTTCGGTAAAACACTTAAAGTTTCATATTAGACATTTAACCTTATATAAAGCCCTTATGGCTCAAGATGGCTGTTGCATGCGGACGTTCCGAGGAGTGCTTTGCTTCGTGGAAGTCATAAATTTATCAAATAATTTCATTTTCAGGCTTAACAGATTATTGTCTTACCTTTTGTTGCTTGTGGGGGAGGCGGTTTTCTGTCGTCGGCTCTACTGACTGCTGGAGTGGCGGGGCCCGGTTGTCTGGGTGTCGGGTCTGCGGGTGGTGGCTGCTGTGTGGCGGCTCCTTTGGGGGAGATGGTGTTCTGGTGGCTGAGCGTCGACGTTTGGCTGTCGGGCTGCGGGATTTGGTCGTCTGGTCTGTGGGCGGTGGCTGCTGGGTAGTGACTGCCGTGGAAGGGCTGGTGGGCCTCGTGGCTGGGTGTTGGCCGAAGGCCATTGAGCCACGAGGCTGCTGTTGCTGGGACGAGGTGCGGCGGTGACGGGTACTGTTGTACAAGCGGTCTGTCGTTTTTGGGACTGTTCTGCTGGGAATGTGGGTTTCCGGTTTGCTGTTGTTGGGTCGGTGTTCCTGCTGGGGGTCGGTATTCTAATTGATAATATAATGGAAATGATAAATGTGAATGAAAAAAATCACAATTACAGAGTTATTCACTGATAATATCTTACACATGAAATCGAAAAAATAAACAATCTGATGAACAAATACACTGAATCATGATGTACATTAAATCTGAATTTAAAATATACAATGTTGAAGAGGTGGTGGATTAAACATTTTCCCAATAGTAAAATATACAATGAAGAGGTGATGGATTAAACATTTTCCCAATTGCACAAAGGATAGTAAATATTATAATCAAAAGACTGTGCAATGACATCAATATGACAAATGGAGGTCTCTCTATTTTTAAATGCATGGATTAAATCATTTTCCCAATTGTACAAAGGATAGTAAATATTATAATCAAAAGACTGTGCAATGACATCAATATGACAAATGGAGGTCTCTCTATTGTTCATTTAAATTGTAGAAATATAAATGCAAATATATCCAAGATATCAGATTACATAATTTTTTTACAACTTTTACAATAATAGCACTGTCTGAAACATGGCTAAATGATGAAAATATGAATAATGCTTATATTGAAGGGTATGATTTTAATCACATGAATAAAATATTAAAAAAGGTGGAAGAATGGCTATATTTATCAACAGTAAATTGGTGAAATGTTGATAATTGTTGATAGAAATATTTTAAAGGACTGATACAACATAAAATATTTTCTGTCAAACACAAAGTTTCCTATTAGACATTTCACCTTTATATATAAAGCACTTATGAGTCAAGATGGCTACTGCGTGCAGACGTTCAGAGGAGCACTCTGCTTCGTGGGAGTCATACATTTATCAAACAATTTCATTTTCAAACTAATGTAACAGATTATTGTCTTACCTTTCGTTGCTTGTGGGAGGGACGGGTTTCTGTTGTCGGTTCTACGGATTGCTGGAGTTGCGGGGCCCGGTTGTCTGGGTGTCGGGTCTGTGGGTGGTGGCTGTTGGGTGGCGGCTGCCTTGGGGGAGATGGTGGGCTGGTGGCTGGGTGTCGGCGTTTGGCTGTTGGGTCGTAGGATTTGGTTGTCTGCGGCGTCTGGTCTGTAGGCGGTAGCTGCTGGGTGGTGGCTGCCGTGGAGGGGCTGGTGGGCGTCGTGGCTGGGTGTCTGCTTTCGGCCATTGAGTCACGGGGCTGCTCTTGTTGGGACGAGGTGCGGCGGTTTCGAGGACTGTTGTGGAGGCGGTATGTCGTTTTTGGGCTTGTTTTGCTGAGGACGTGAGTTTCCGGTTGGCTGTAGTTAGGTCCGCGTTCCTGCAGGGGGCCGGTAATATAATTGATAACATAATGGAAATGATAATAGAAATAATACCGGTAAATATGAATAAGAAAAACATCGTAATAAGTTGTGTATGTCGATCACCAGGATCAAATACATAATTTTTCACTGATTGATAATAAACCCTGATGCATGCTCAATTACCCAGGTAGAACAATCTAAAAAAGCTAAGTCTGGTCCTTTGGACATTAAAAAAATAAAACAAAACAAAGCAAAAAAATGAAGAAACGTTTCGTCTTTCGTCCGAAAGACTTCCTCAGCAGCGAAGCGCTGCAAGGACCTATTGTAATTGTAGTGTTTATTATTAGGCCCGAAGCAGCGAAGCGCTGCAAGGACCTATTGTAATTGTAGTGTTTATTATTTTTATTTTTTTTTTTTTATTTTTATTCCCCCCAAAGAAGTGGCCTTTTGGAGGCTTTATCATATACGAAAACTCACCAAATTTGGCGGACTCGTCAGGACTGGTGAAAAATTACGTATTTTGGGGGCGTGGCAAAAATCGTCACAGAAACGGCTCAAGAGCGCCCCCTAGAAATTTTCAAAATACCCTCCGCATTGACCTTATTTTGACGTAGAATCATGAAATTCGGTACACTTGTCCAACTCACCAAGATGCACGGAAAACCCTCTGGCACCAACGTTGTACGATAAATGGTAAGGCGGCCATTTTGGATCGATGACCAAATTTTCACCCCTTTTTGGCCGTTTACAGCCTCCGCATTTGAACGAACTCCTCCTAGGGATTTCGCTCGATTTGGTTCAAACTTGGCCAGTTTCTTCATAAGGCACGGGGGAACAAACAATATCAAAATTGTGCGTTTTCATGAATGCTGAAGGGGCGGGGCCAGACCTCAAAGTTGGACATCTCGCCATGAAAAACGAAACGCTTACAGCTCTTACACGAAAACAGTCTAATACATCAAACCTTCAGTGATTGACGCACATCCGGTCCCCCGCAATACTGAATGGTCAAATCATGACATCACTTAAGCCACGCCCCCTGACAACAGGAAGTGTAAAGTTTTACATTGAAAGGTCCATATCGGACCCGTGTTACCTAATCAGCTTGACATTGTGTCCAGTGACTAAAGACATGTTGGTGTAACAAGCTTTCCAGCACTGTTCGTTTTGGGTGGAGCAAGTGGGCGTGGCGACATGGCGAAGTAAGACGTGACGCCATCACCATACGTTTGGATCTAAAATCCACAGATTTGATCCGAGGAGTACCAAAATCAGTATGATCGATCATTGCCCACCCCTTTAACAGGTGTTTATGCTAATTAGCAAATTGCTACAGAAACGGCTCAAGAGCGCCCCCTAGAAATATTCAAAATACCCTCCGCAATGACCTTAGTTTGACGTAGAATCATGAAATTTGGTACACTTGTCCAACTCACCAAGATGCACAGAAAACCCTCTGGCACCAACGTTGTACGATAAATGGTAAGGCGGCCATTTTGGAACGATGACCAAATTTTCACCCCTTTTTGGCCGTTTACAGCCTCCGCATTTCAACGAACTCCTCCTATGAATTTCGCTCGATTTGATTCAAACTTGGCCAGTTTCTTCATAAGGCACGGGGGAACAAACAAAATCAAAATTGTGCGTTTTCATGAATGCTGAAGGGGCGGGGCCAGACGTCAAAGTTGGACATCTCGCCATGAAAAACGAAACGCTTACAGCTCTTACACGAAAAGAGTCTAATACATCAAACCTTCAGTTATTGATCCATATCCGGTCCCATACAAAACTGTATGGTCAAATCATGACATCACTTAAGCCACGCCCCCTGACAACAGGAAGTGTAAAGTTTTACTTTGAACGGTCCATATCGGACCCCTGTTACCTAATCAGCGTGACATTGTATCCAGTCACCGAAGACATGTTGGTGTAACAAGCTTTCCAGCACTGTTCGTTTTGGGTGGAGCAAGTGGGCGTGGTGACGTGGCGAAGTAAGACGTAACGCCGTCACCATACGTTTGGTTCTAAACTCCACAGATTTGATCTGAGGAGTACCAAAATCATTATGATCGATCATTACCCACCCCTTGAACAGGTGTTTATGCTAATTAGCAAATAGCCTCCATAGCGCCCCCTAGATTATTCAAACTGTTGTATCTCAGTGATACATCATCCGATCTGAACCAGATTTATTGTGCATCATCAGTGAGCCCTTGTGGACACATTGATATGGTGGGCTAACATTTGACTCAAGTGCGCCCCCTACATTATTTCTATAGTTATATCTCAGTGATACATCATCCGATCTGCACAAGATTTATTATGCTTTATCAGTGAACACTTCGACACACATTGATAATGTTATGTAAATTTTTACTCCATAGCGCCCCCTATATTATTACTACAGTTATATCTTAGTGATACATTATCCGATCTGCACGAGATTTATTATGATTCATCAGTGAACACTTCTACACACATTGATAATGGTATGTAAATTTTTACTCCATAGCGCCCCCTGTATTATTACTACAGTTATATCTTAGTGATACATTATCCGATCTGCACGAGATTTATTGTGCTTTATCAGTGAACACTTCGACACACATTGATAATGTATGTAAATTTTTACTCCATAGCGCCCCCTATATTATTATTACAGTTATATCTTAGTGATACATTATCCGATCTGCACGAGATTTAATGTGATTCATCAGTGAACACTTCTATACACATTGATAATGGTATGTAAATTTTTACTCCATAGCGCCCCCTATATTATTACTACAGTTATATCTCAGTGATACATTATCCAATTTGCACGAGATTTATTGTGCTTTATCAGTGAACACTTCGACACACATTGATAATGGTATGTAAATTTTTACTCCATAGCGCCCCCTATATTATTACTACAGTTATATCTTAGTGATACATCATCCGATCTGCACAAGATTTATTGTGCTTTATCAGTGAACACTTCGACACACATTGATAATGGTATGTAAATTTTTACTCCATAGCGCCCCCTATATTATTACTACAGTTATATCTTAGTGATACATTATCCGATCTGCACGAGATTTATTGTGATTCATCAGTGAACACTTCTACACACATTGATAATGGTATGTAAATTTTTACTCCATAGCGCCCCCTATATTATTACTACAGTTATATCTCAGTGATACATTATCCGATCTGCACGAGATTTATTGTGCTTTATCAGTGAACACTTCGACACACATTGATAATGGTATGTAAATTTTTACTCCATAGCGCCCCCTATATTATTACTACAGTTATATCTTAGTGATACATTATCCGATCTGCACGAGATTTATTATGATTCATCAGTGAACACTTCTACACACATTGATAATGGTATGTAAATTTTTACTCCATAGCGCCCCCTGTATTATTACTACAGTTATATCTTAGTGATACATTATCCGATCTGCACGAGATTTATTATGCTTTATCAGTGAACACTTCGACACACATTGATAATGTTATGTAAATTTTTACACGAGATTTAATGTGATTCATCAGTGAACACTTCTACACACATTGATAATGTTATGTAAATTTTTACTCCATAGCGCCCCCTATATTATTATTACAGTTATATCTTAGTGATACATTATCCGATCTGCACGAGATTTAATGTGATTCATCAGTGAACACTTCTATACACATTGATAATGGTATGTAAATTTTTACTCCATAGCGCCCCCTATATTATTACTACAGTTATATCTCAGTGATACATTATCCAATTTGCACGAGATTTATTGTGCTTTATCAGTGAACACTTCGACACACATTGATAATGGTATGTAAATTTTTACTCCATAGCGCCCCCTATATTATTACTACAGTTATATCTTAGTGATACATCATCCGATCTGCACAAGATTTATTGTGCTTTATCAGTGAACACTTCGACACACATTGATAATGGTATGTAAATTTTTACTCCATAGCGCCCCCTATATTATTACTACAGTTATATCTTAGTGATACATTATCCGATCTGCACGAGATTTATTGTGATTCATCAGTGAACACTTCTACACACATTGATAATGGTATGTAAATTTTTACTCCATAGCGCCCCCTATATTATTACTACAGTTATATCTCAGTGATACATTATCCGATCTGCACGAGATTTATTGTGCTTTATCAGTGAACACTTCGACACACATTGATAATGGTATGTAAATTTTTACTCCATAGCGCCCCCTATATTATTACTACAGTTATATCTCAGTGATACATTATCCGATCTGCACGAGATTTATTGTGCATCATCAGTGAGCCCTTGTGGACACATTGATATGGTGGGCTAACATTTGACTCAAGTGCGCCCCCTACATTATTTCTATAGTTATATCTCAGTGATACATCATCCGATCTGAACCAAATTTATTGTGAATAATCAGTGAGCCCTTGTGGACACATTGATATGGTGGGCTAACATATGACTCCAGAGCGCCCCCTAGATTATTCAAACTGTTATATCTCAGTGATACATCATCCGATCTGAACCAGATTTATTGTGCATCATCAGTGAGCCCTTGTGGACACATTGACATTGTGGTTTAACATGTGACTCCATAGCGCCCCCTAGATTATTCAAACTGTTATATCTCAGTGAGACATCATCTGATCTGAACCAGATTTATTGTGCGTGTGCACCCCTGGTGCGGAGTAGACACGAGAGACTTCGAAATGGCGACCGAGCGGACGAGCTGGAGCTCGCGCGGTCGCCTCAATAAGGTCCGAGCGGCGCTAAGCTGCGAGGGCCTCAATGCTGCTTGCAGCTTTAATTAGGCCCGAAGCAGCGAAGCGCTGCAAGGACCTATTGTAATTGTAGTGTTTATTATTTTTATTTTTTTTATTTTTATTTTTATTCCCCCCAAAGAAGTGGCCTTTTGGAGGCTTTATCATATACGAAAACTCACCAAATTTGGCGGACTTGTCAGGACTGGTGAAAAATTACGTATTTTGGGGGCGTGGCAAAAATCGTCACAGAAACGGCTCAAGAGCGCCCCCTAGAAATTTTCAAAATACCCTCCGCATTGACCTTATTTTGACGTAGAATCATGAAATTCGGTAAACTTGACCATCTCACCAAGATGCACAGAAAACCCTCTGGCACCAACGTTGTACAATAAATGGGAAGGCGGCCATTTTGAAACGATGACCAAATTTTCACCCCTTTTTGGCCGTTTACAGCCTCTGCATTTGAACGAACTCCTCCTATGAATTTCGCTCGATTTGGTTCAAACTTGGCCAGTTTCTTCATAAGGCATGGGGGAACAAACGACATCAAAATTGTGCGTTTTCATGAATGCTGAAGGGGCGGGGCCAGACGTCAAAGTTGGACATCTCGCCATGAAAAACGAAACGCTTACAGCTCTTACACGAAAAGAGTCTAATACATCAAACCTTCAGTTATTGACCCACATCCGGTCCCCTGCAAAACTGTATGGTCAAATCATGACATCACTTAAGCCACGCCCCCTGACAACAGGAAGTGTAAAGTTTTACTTTGAAAGGTCCATATCGGACCCGTGTTACCTAATCAGCGTGACATTGTGTCCAGTGACTAAAGACATGTTGGTGTAACAAGCTTTCCAGCACTGTTCGTTTTGGGTGGAGCAAGTGGGCGTGGCGACATGGCGAAGTAAGACGTAACGCCATCACCATACGTTTGGATCTAAAATCCACAGATTTGATCCGAGGAGTACCAAAATCAGTATGATCGATCATTGCCCACCCCTTGAACAGGTGTTTATGCTAATTAGCAAATCGCTACAGAAACGGCTCAAGAGCGCCCCCTAGAAATATTCAAAATACCCTCCGCATTGACCTTAGTTTGACGTAGAATCATGAAATTTGGTACACTTGTCCAACTCACCAAGATGCACAGAAAACCCTCTGGCACCAATGTTGTACGATAAATGGTAAGGCGGCCATTTTGGAACGATGACCAAATTTTCACCCCTTTTTGGCCGTTTACAGCCTCTGCATTTCAACGAACTCCTCCTAGGGATTTCGCTCGATTTGATTCAAACTTGGCCAGTTTCTTTATAAGGCACGGGGGAACAAATGTTATCAAAACTGTGCGTTTTCATGCATGCTGAAGGGGCGGGGCCAGACCTCAAAGTTGGACATCTCGCCATGAAAAACGAAACGCTTATAGCTCTTACACGAAAACTGTCTAATACATCAAACCTTCAGTGATTGACCCACATCCGGTCCCCTGCAAAACTGTATGGTCAAATCATGACATCACTTAAGCCACGCCCCCTGACAACAGGAAGTGTAAAGTTTTACGTTGAACGGTCCATATCGGATCCCTGTTACCTAATCAGCGTGACATTGTATCCAGTCACCAAAGACATGTTGGTGTAACAAGCTTTCCAGCACTGTTCGTTTTGGGTGGAGCAAGTGGGCGTGGTGACATGGCGAAGTAAGACGTAACGCCGTCACCATACGTTTGGTTCTAAACTCCACAGATTTGATCTGAGGAGTACCAAAATCATTATGATCGATCATTACCCACCCCTTGAACAGGTGTTTATGCTAATTAGCAAATACCCTCCATAGCGCCCCCTAGATTATTCAAACTGTTGTAGCTCAGTGATACATCATCCGATCTGAACCAGATTTATTGTGCATCATCAGTGAGCCCTTGTGGACACATTGATATAGTGAGCTAACATTTGACTCAAGTGCGCCCCCTACATTATTTCTATAAATATATCTCAGTGATACATCATCCGATCTGAACCAGATTTATTGTGCATCATCAGTGAGCCCTTGTGGACACATTGATATGGTGGGCTAACATTTGACTCAAGTGCGCCCCCTACATTATTTCTATAGTTATATCTCAGTGATACATTATCCGATCTGAACTAGATTTATTGTGCATCATCAGTGAGCCCTTGTGGACACATTGATATGGTGGGCTAACATATGACTCAAGAGCGCCCCCTAGATTATTCAAACTGTTATATCTCAGTGATACATCATCCGATCTGAACCAGATTTATTGTGCATCATCAGTGAGCCCTTGTGGACACATTGATATGGTGGGCAAACATTTGACTCAAGTGCGCCCCCTACATTACTTCTATAGTTATATCTCAGTGATACATCATCCGATCTGAACCAGATTTATTGTGCATCATCAGTGAACACTTTGACACACATTGATAATGTTATGTAAATTTTTACTCCATAGCGCCCCCTATATTATTACTACAGTTATATCTCAGTGATACATTATCCGATCTGCACGAGATTTATTGTGCTTTATCAGTGAACACTTCGACACACATTGATAATGTTATGTAAATTTTTACTCTATAGCGCCCCCTATATTATTACTACAGTTATATCTTAGTGATACATTATCCGATCTGCACGAGATTTATTGTGATTCATCAGTGAACACTTCTACACACATTGATAATGGTATGTAAATTTTTACTCCATAGCGCCCCCTGTATTATTACTACAGTTATATCTTAGTGATACATTATCCGATCTGCACAAGATTTATTGTGCTTTATCAGTGAACACTTCGACACACATTGATAATGGTATGTAAATTTTTACTCCATAGCGCCCCCTATATTATTACTACAGTTATATCTTAGTGATACATTATCCGATCTGCACGAGATTTATTGTGATTCATCAGTGAACACTTCTACACACATTGATAATGGTATGTAAATTTTTACTCCACAGCGCCCCCTATATTATTTCTACAGTTATATCTCAGTGATACATTATCCGATCTGTACGAGATTTATTGTGCTTTATCAGTGAACACGTCGACACACATTGATAATGGTATGTAAATTTTTACTCCATAGCGCCCCCTATATTATTACTACAGTTATATCTCAGTGATACATCATCCGATCTGAACCAGATTTATTGTGTATCATCAGTGAGACATTGTGGACACATTGATATTGTGGTTTAACATATGACTCCAGAGCGCCCCCTAGATTACTCAAACTGTTATATCTCAGTGAGACATCATCTGATCTGAACCAGATTTATTGTGTATCATCAATGAGCCCTTGTGGACACATTGACAAGGTGGGCTAAATTTGACTCAAGTGCGCCCCCTACATTATTTCTATAGTTATATCTCAGTGATACATCATCCGATCTGAACCAAATTTATTGTGAATAATCAGTGAGCCCTTGTGGACACATTGATATTGTGGTTTAACATATAACTCCATAGCGCCCCCTAGATTATTCAAACTGTTATATCTCAGTGAGACATCATCCGATCTGAACCAGATTTATCGTGTATCATCAGTGAGACCTTGTGGACACATTGATATTGTGGTTTAACATGTGACTCCAGAGCGCCCCCTAGATTATTCAAACTGTTATATCTCAGTGAGACATCATCCGATCTGAACCAGATTTATTGTGCATCATCAGTGAGTCCTTGTGGACACATTGATAAGGTGGGCTAACATTTGACTCAAGTGCGCCCCCTACATTATTTCTATAGTTATATCTCAGTGATACATCATCCGATCTGAACCAGATTTACTGTGAATCATCATTGAGACATTGTGGACACATTGATATTGTGGTTTAACATATGACTCCAGAGCGCCCCCTAGATTATTCAAACTGTTATATCTCAGTGATACATCATCCGATCTGAACCAGATTTATTGTGCATCATCAGTGAGCCCTTGTGGACACATTGATATGGTGGGCTAACATTTAACTCAAGTGCGCCCCCTACATTATTTCTATAGTTATATCTCAGTGATACATCATCCGATCTGAACCAGATTTATTGTGCATCATCAATGAGACCTTGTGGACACATTGATATTGTGTTTAACATATAACTCCAGAGCGCCCCCTAGATTATTCAAACTGTTATATCTCAGTGAGACATCATCTGATCTGAACCAGATTTATTGTGCGTGTGCACCCCTGGTGCGGAGTAGACACGAGAGACTTCGAAATGGCGACCGAGCGGACGAGCTGGAGCTCGCGCGGTCGCCTCAATAAGGTCCGAGCGGCGCTAAGCTGCGAGGGCCTCAATGCTGCTTGCAGCTTTAATTATTATTATTTTTTTTTTTTCTTCCCCCCAAAGAAGTGGCCTTTTGGAGGCTTTATCATATACGAAAACTCACCAAATTTGGCGGACTCGTCAGGACTGGTGAAAAATTACGTATTTTGGGGGCGTGGCAAAAATCGCCACAGAAACGGCTCAAGAGCGCCCCCTAGAAATTTTCAAAATACCCTCCGCATTGACCTTAGTTTGACGTAGAATCATGAAATTTGGTACACTTGTCCAACTCACCAAGATGCACAGAAAACCCTCTGGCACCAACGTTGTACGATAAATGGTAAGGCGGCCATTTTGGATCGATGACCAAATTTTTACACCTTTTTGGCCGTTTACAGCCTCCGCATTTGAACGAACTCCTCCTAGGGATTTCGCTCGATTTGGTTCAAACTTGGCCAGTTTCTTCATAAGGCACGGGGGAACAAACAATATCAAAATTGTGCGTTTTCATGAATGCTGAAGGGGCGGGGCCAGACATCAAAGTTGGACATCTCGCCATGAAAAACGAAACGCTTACAGCTCTTACACGAAAAGAGTCTAATACATCAAACCTTCAGTGATTGACGCACATCCGGTCCCCTGCAATACTGAATGGTCAAATCATGACATCACTTAAGCCACGCCCCCTGACAACAGGAAGTGTAAAGTTTTACTTTGAAAGGTCCATATCGGACCCGTGTTACCTAATCAGCGTGGCATTGTGTCCAGTGACCGAAGACATGTTGGTGTAACAAGCTTTCCAATACTGTTCGTTTTTGGTGGAGCAAGTGGGCGTGGCGACGTGGCGAAGTAAGACGTAACGCCGTCACCATACGTTTGGATCTAAAATCCACAGATTTGATCCGATGAGTACCAAAATCAGTATGATCGATCATTGCCCACCCCTTGAACAGGAATTTATGCTAATTAGCAAATCGCTACAGAAACGGCTCAAGAGCGCCCCCTAGAAATTTTCAAAATACCCTCCGCATTGACCTTAGTTTGACGTAGAATCATGAAATTTGGTACACTTGTCCAACTCACCAAGATGCACAGAAAACCCTCTGGCACCAATGTTGTACGATAAATGGTAAGGCGGCCATTTTGGAACGATGACCAAATTTTCACACCTTTTTGGCCGTTTACAGCCTCTGCATTTCAACGAACTCCTCCTAGGGATTTCGCTCGATTTGATTCAAACTTGGCCAGTTTCTTTATAAGGCACGGGGGAACAAATGTTATCAAAACTGTGCGTTTTCATGCATGCTGAAGGGGCGGGGCCAGACCTCAAAGTTGGACATCTCGCCATGAAAAACGAAACGCTTACAGCTCTTACACGAAAACTGTCTAATACATCAAACCTTCAGTGATTGACGCACATCCGGTCCCCTGCAATACTGAATGGTCAAATCATGACATCACTTAAGCCACGCCCCCTGACAACAGGAAGTGTAAAGTTTTACTTTGAACGGTCCATATCGGACCCCTGTTACCTAATCAGTGTGACATTGTGTCCAGTGACTGAAGACATGTTGGTGTAACAAGCTTTCCAATACTGTTCGTTTTTGTTGGAGCAAGTGGGCGTGGCGACGTGGCGAAGTAAGACGTAACGCCGTCACCATACGTTTGGTTCTAAACTCCACAGATTTGATCCGAGGAGTACCAAAATCAGTATGATCGATCATTGCCTACCCCTTGAGCAGGTGTTTATGCTAATTAGCAAATAGCCTCCATAGCGCCCCCTAGAATATTTAAAAACATCAGCCCCAAGCCATTTTTGGACCGATAATTCTGAAACTCGGTGAATATATGTATCTTCTCAGGATCTACGAAAAACTCTCTTGGAGCACTGGTCAAAAACAAACACGAAGTCGGCCATTTTGGGTCAAAGGTCATTTTCGGGCATTTTTGATTTGCGTATTTAAACGAACTCCTCTTAGGGATTTTGAAGGATTGCCTTCAAACTTGGTTAATATGCTCTTAACACATTAGACAGTAAAAGTTAACAAAAGCTTTCGTTTTTGTTTATGTTAAAGGGGCGTGGCCAGGCCTCAAACTTGTGCTTCACGCCATAAATTTCAAACCATGATAACTTTCACATTGAAAGATCAAAATGTACCAAACTTGGCATGGTAATCCCTGTTGGATGCCCAACGATCCACTATGGTCATGTTGTGACGTCATCGAAGCCCCGCCCCCTCATAACAGCAAGTCACTTTTTTTACATGGAAGGCTCCCTCTCTGACACCCTTGAACTAATCAGGATGAGCCTATGTTAGAAGACGTATAACAAGTTGGTCTGACATGCTTTAAAGCCCAAACTGTTTTAGCTGAAGAATGTGGACGTGGCGGCGTGACGATCTCAGAACTGACGCCGTCACCATACGTTTGGCTCTAAATTCCACAGATTTGTACCAAAGTGCACCAAAATCGCTACGATCGATCATTATCCACAACTTCAACAGGCTTCCATGATAAGTGGCCAATACCCTCCATAGCGCCCCCTATATTATTAATACTGTTACATCTCAGTGATACATTATCCGATCTGCACGAGATTTAGTGTGGTTCATCAGTGAGCACTTCTACACACATTGATAATGTTGTGTAAATTTTTACTCAATAGCGCCCCCTATATTATTAACTACAGTTATATCTCAGTGATACATTATCCGATCTGCACAAGATTTATTGTGCATCAACAGTGAGCCCTTGTGGACACATTGATATGATGGGCTAACATTTGACTCAAGTGCGCATGCTAGTTAGCTTAGCATTAGCATCACCCGTTAGCATGTGAGATAACACCAGAAACTTGTTCAGCGTGGTCTGTTGAGTCATCTGTGTAAGTTTGGTTGGAAAATAAGGTGTTAGCCTAGCATGCTAGTTAGCTTAGCATTAGCATTACCCGTTAGCATGTGAGATAACACCAGAAACTTGTTCAGCGTGGTCTGTTGAGTCACCTGTGTAAGTTTGGTTGGAAAATAAGGTGTTAGCCTAGCATGCTAGTTAGCTTAGCATTAGCATCACCCGTTAGCATGTGAGATAACACCAGAAACTTGTTCAGCGTGGTCTGTTGAGTCACCTGTGTAAGTTTGGTTGGAAAATAAGGTGTTAGCCTAGCATGCTAGTTAGCTTAGCATTAGCATTACCCGTTAGCATGTGAGATAACATCAGAAACTTGTTCAGCGTGGTCTGTTGAGTCACCTGTGTAAGTTTGGCTGGAAAATAAGGTGTTAGCCTAGCATGCTAGTAAGATTAGCATTAGCATCACCCGTTTGCATGTGAGATAACACCAGAAACTTGTTCAGCGTGGTATATCTCAGAGATACATTATCCGATCTGAACGAGATTTATTGTACTTCATCAGTGAGCACGTCTACACACATTGATATTGTGGATTAACATATGACTCTAGAGCGCCCCTAGATTATTCAAACTGTTAGACCTCAGTGATACATCATTCGATCTGTACCAGATTTATTCTGCGTCATCAGGGAGCAGTTCTAAACGCATTGATATTGTTGTGTAAATTTTGACTTCAATGTACCACCTACATAATTCAAACTGTTATATGTCAATAGGGATGAAGGGAAAAAAATCAATTTTTTAAAGAATCTAGATTCTTTGTCCTGGCGATTCAGAATCAATTCTAAATGCTCCAAAATCGATTTTAAAACATGTTTAATTCTCCCCTGATGCAAGCTCAATAATCCAGGTAGAAAACTCTAAAAAAAGCTGTCTGATATTCAGCTCAGTCTTAGCACCCTCTTAAAGTGGACCAACCAGTTTGCTGGTGACTGGTGAAACCAGTTGCTCACATGATGGAGGATCATCATCCAAACAATGGATCGTTAGCACCCATTGTGCAAACAACCCAAAGGGTTGTTTGTTATTCACAGAGGGCTGATCATTTCTAAACACATTGATACTATGGTTTAACAGATGACTCCAGTGTGCCCCATACATTATTTTTCAAACTGTTACATCTCATTGCTAGATCATCTGAACACTTTTACACATATTGGTATTGTGGAAAGTTTAAATCCACTGTACCCCCTTCATTATTCCAACACTTATGTCAGTGATACATCAAACTATTTGCACCGGATTTATTGTACGTCATCAGTGATCACTTCTATACACATTTGTATCGTTTTTGAAAATCATACTCCATTGTGCCCCCTACATTATTCCAACAGTTAAATCTCAACCATACACAATCTCATCTGAATCAACTGTTTGGTGCATGATCAATGAGCACTTCTAGAAAAATTTGTATTAGTGATTCATGACATCACTTGAACACCGACAACTCAGACAAGAAACTGACTATTACTAGGTAATAGGGGTGTAACGGTACGCTAAAATCACATTTCGGTTCGGTTCAATTACAAGGAGGGCTCGGTTCGGTTTATTTTCGGTTTATTTTCAAAAAAAAAAAAGACAAAAAAAAACTTACAAAATGTTTATTTTGAAAATATGCCAAAAATATGTTTGTATTGTATTGTAGTAATAAATAAAAGTGACCCATTTGGATGATATTTTAAATAAACAGCACTCTACAATTAATAAATTATATTAAAAATAATAAAAATCTTAATAAATACAGTACAATAACAGTCAGAATCAGAACAATAAGCAGCAACAGACTATTTACAATTTTTAAACTTTTTAAACGTTTAAATGGTCTTGCTCCATCCTACCTCTCTGAGCTGCTTCACCCATACTCTCCTGCTCGGTGCCTCAGATCAGCTGATCAGCTGCTTCTGGAGGTGCCGAGATCCAAACGGAGGCTCAGAGGGGACAGAGCTTTTTCTGTTGCTGCTCCAAAACTGTGGAACGATCTCCCTCTTCCATCAGACAAGCTCCTTCACTGTCCAGTTTTAAAACTCTTCTAAAAACACATTTTTACTCACTGGCTTTTAACACAGACTGAATTTGTTCTGCACTGTTTTTATTGTTTTTATTGATCTTAATGTTTTAACAACTGTTTTATTTTTATGTGTTTAAATGTTCTTGATTTTATGTACAGCACTTTGTTGCAGCTGTGGTTGTTTTAAAGGGCTCTATAAATAAAGTATTATTATTATTATTATTATTCCCTGATGCATGCTCAATAATCCAGGTAGAAAAATCTAAAAAAGCTAAGTCTGGTCCTTATTATTATTATTAATCAAGTTTTTGTCCAGTAGCAGCAGTGTGGCTGTATTTGTCCTCATTACTCACAACCTCTTCTTGGTGGGACAGGGTTAGGTTCAGAGTTCAGTTCAGTCATCACACACTTCTTAGCTGCAGCAGGTGATGTGGATGTTTGTCCCGAAGTTTTAATGCAGCTGCTCTTAGCGCTGTTTCAGCAACAGCTGTTTTTCTTCGTTCACGTTCGGATGAAGTAGTTTCCGGGCAGCGCGTTCACGTTAGACGTGTTGTCTGCTGCAGATCCACACACAAGCTGCGCGTGTGCTCGTCTTTGTTGGCTGCTGCAGAGTCTTCATGAAAAAACGTCCACACAAGCTGCGCGTTTGCTCGTCTTTTAACAAGAAAGCCATGACGTTAACAAACAGGAGACCGCAGTGAGAAGCTAACGGCTAATGCTGCGCGTGCTTCGCGATAATAGGTCCGTGCTGAAACGCGGCCAGGAAATTTTGTTCCGCCGCGCATATATTAACGTTCAATGAGTGAAAAAATAACTGAAACGGTACGGAGGTGGACCGAACCGAACGTGCTGTACCGTTTCGGTTCAGTAAACCCAATACAATCGTTACATGCCTACTAGGTAACTCTTCCAGCTTCAATTTATATACACACATTGCTATTGTGCTTTAAGCTATGACTCAGATGAGATGGATCTACTAGATGGATCCCATAATAAATTGAAACATATGTCAAATAAACAAAATACTAAAGGTGAAGGCACAGATGAGCAATTTGGTAGGACACAGTGGGACAGATTTGTGAGAGTTAAGATTTTTACTTAACATTTAAATACTGTACTAAATTTATAGCCATGAGACCTTCAGTTTTATTACATGAAGTGACATTTTTAAAATTAAATTATATTTAAATTTGTAGAAGTGACAAATTTTAATACTGTTCATGTGTAAAGATTTAATGAGACAATTCAAACAAAAAGGGTTTCAATTAATATTGTTAGCACAATGAACAAGGCAGCACAAGGATTTGAACCTCGTCTCACAAGTGAGAGTACCAATACTACTGCCTTTTGCTTTTTTCGCGCAATCTAATAAGGGTAAAGCAAAACTTGCATTAAGCACAGCTTGTAAAATTTCACAAACAAATTGATCGTGAAAATATTGTTTATTATTACTTTTGGACGTGTTTTCCACACAAATTGTCCAGATTTAGAATGTGCTATCTTAATGCAAGAAACAAAACCTTTATATACAAATGCAGGTCATGAATGTTTACAGATCCACAACGCAGTCAGAAAAGACAGTTGCTCTAAAATTTAATCACAGAAAGGTAGAAAGGTAAAAATGCCCGCGTCTGTTCACACAGGTGCTGTACACAGGCTCACGCCTGTCGCACTCTGCGTTCAAGAAAGGTAGAAAGGTTCAAAGAAAGGTAGAAATGTTCGCGCCCGTTCACACAGGTGCTGTACACAGGCTTGCGCCTGTCGCACTCTGCGTTCAAGAAAGGTAGAAAGGTTCAAAGAAAGGTAGAAATGTCCGCATCTGTTCACACAGGTGCTGTACACAGGATCACGCCTGTCGCACTCTGCGTTCAAGAAAGGTAGAAAGGTTCAAAGAAAGGTAGAAATGTCCGCGTCCGTTCACACAGGTGCTGTACACAGGCTTGCGCCTGTCGCACTCTGCGTTCAAGAAAGGTAGAAAGGTTCAAAGAAAGGTAGAAATGTCCGCGTCCGTTCACACAGGTGCTGTACACAGGCTTGCGCCTGTCGCACTCTGCGTTCAAGAAAGGTAGAAAGGTTCAAAGAAAGGTAGAAATGTCTGTGTCCTTTCGCATAGGTGCTGTACACAGGCTTGCGCCTGTCGCACTCTGTCGTACTCTGTGTTCCAAAAAGGTAGAAAGGTAGAAATGTTCAACAAGGCTCGGTGAAAAAATAGCAGAAAGTAACAAAAAAGGCTCAAGGAGCAAAAAGTACGAGGAGCAGCGGCAGCCAAGGTGTGCCCGTGTCCGCTCACAGGTGTGCTCTGTTACAAAGATGTGCTCACCTCATCTTCATTGATGGTCATGAGCTTTTGTCTCGTTTACAAATTAGGGAAACATTGAACGCAACATCGCTAAGTGGATAGCTTCAGTGTCTCAAGTTCAGCATGTACTGTATTGGTTTGTCCTCGTAAAGTGAGAGCTGAGTCAACAGGCTTACATTTCAATTTATCTCTTGATTTATGTTCATAGTGAAGAAAGAGCCAGGCCAAAAGGCAAAGCTCTTAATTACCAGTTGATCTATGTTTACATCTTCATTGATGGTCATGAGCTTTTGTTTATGAGTAAAACAATGAGATTTTGGATACGAAGAGCCAAAATACAAAACTTTTTAGCAGGGTGTCTGCCCTCTACCTTAAAAATGGGCTGAGAAACTCAATCGTTCATAAAGGACTTTGAGTACATCTGTTGCTTCTCTACGTTGAGAGAAGATAGATAAACGTGGCTCAATTGGATAGGATGATTCCTAAATGTTTTCCTTGTGAGATGTTCCACATATCACACCACACAGACATCCAGAGGAAGATTTACGACACTTCGGATGGACTACGTTTTGCAACTGGCTTGAGAACGTCTCACACTTCTCACAGAGAAGTTGGCTTAAGTGACTTGGGAGAGGGAAGTGTGGAATTCCTTAGCTGTTAATCCTGTGAGAAGACCCCGGATAAGTGGAAGAAAATGGATGGACAGACAACTCAGGAAAATTTCATCGGTTTAAAACCACACATTATACCCTCATGATCACTAAAATATGTTGGTATGACCATAGCCTCCATTTCATATGCATCTGATTTTAAGTACACGTGATCTATGAGAGTTCCTTTCTCAGTGGTTGGTTCTTTCACTATTTGAATATATCCTCTGTCACTTAGTACTTTAGAAATGGATGAGCTTTTAAAAAGATCTTCATTAAAGTCTCCCATTAATCCAATTGTATTACTTTTTTGTTCTAGCCAATCAAGCAATGTGCCTAAATTTTTCTTAAAAATTGCCAGAGGATACTGGGGTGGACGATAAACAACCACCACCACTAGATTCAAACTCAGAAAATGACACACTACACACTCTAAATCAACATGTGGTGAAAGCAAAAATTCACATGCCATACCATCTGCAATATAGATACCAACACCACCATGTTGTTGCTGTTGTAATGGTATCAATGTTGTCTCCTTGCCAGAATACGCTAAATTTCGTGGACAGTTATGGAAACTGTATCCATCAATCTTTAATGTATCTGACGAGACAACAGACACCCAGGTTTCTGTTACAGCAATACACTTTGGTTTGAACTGTTGTGTACAAAATGCCAAATCTTGAACATGGCGATTCAAACTTTGAACATTTATTAAAAACACAGTGAAACATGATCCATCAAATCTACCCAGTTGTGAAGGTTCTGTCAAGAGAGGTGTCATATGCTGAATTGCATCTGTTACATCATCCTTACAATAAATCTTTTTATCATTAAATTCCTGAATCGTTAATCCAGAAATACTTTTAACTCGGCTTAGAGCAACATAAGCTTGACCGGCTGAAAAGATTTTACTGAGACAAACAACTGCTTCTTCAACAGTTATGCCTTGTACTTTGTGTACAGTAACGGCCCAGGCAAGCTTCAGTGGAAATTGACGTCGCAATCCACCTTTAGCAGTGGCTCTTTCCTCCTCGGGTTTAATAGGTGTGGATCGAGCCAAATCTGATGATGTATAATGACTGTTTTTCCTCCTCTGTATACCTACACGATCATCATCAAATTCAACATAAACCATTTTAGGAAAGTTATCCTTTTCTGGTTTAATGATCTTTGTAACAGTACCGCAAACACCATTAACCAAACCATCACTAACATCCACATTTTTACATAGCATGACGCGTGCACCTTTACCCAAAAACAACTCTTCTGATAAACATGTATTTGACGCTTTAACGTGATTCCCTTCTAATGATCTTAATTTGCCAGTTTTCTTATCATTTACAAAATCTTGTGCCGTAATTCTTACGTAGTCTGGGCACATTTCAAACAAATGCTTCATGTTGTGCTCATTTACTTGTTGATTCGTTGCAAATATATGCAAGGCTGAGCGCACCTCACCAGTTTCGCAACTTTTTAAAACCTGTATATCACCAGGTAGCATAGCAGTCCCTTTGGAACGAGTCCTTATCCGATTTAACAGTTGGGCAAAAACAACATCTTTTTGTCTGACTATTTCTGTTAATTCAAAAAGTTGAAATAAATCTGACCACAAGGAGCTAGCAACTCCATCTGAATACAGTGCTTTACCTTTGACAGGAGGTAATTGGAAAAAATCGCCTACTGCAATTACTGTAACATTTCCAAATGGAGAAAAGTTACCCGTGTGTTTTATCTGACGTAATCTACCGTGGATGTATGATAAGAGATTATGATCTACCATTGATATTTCATCTATGATAAGAATCTGAAGATCTTCATATTTTAGACGTAAAGAATTGAGTTTTTCTTCTCCCAAAGGTGTGTAGGGTAAGCGTACATCTTTTCCAATGGAAAAGGTGGTGTGAATTGTTGATGCTTTCAAATGGTATGCAGCAATACCAGTGGGAGCAGTCAGTAAAACACATGTGTTGTCAGGATGCCGACACATTGGTGACAATATTCTTTTGGATTCATATTCAATTGCCTTGATCAAGTGACTTTTACCTGTGCCTGCACCACCAGTAATAAAAACATGCAACGATTCAGGATTTCTTCCATTTACCTTGTCTAGGCACCACTGCCTGATTTGATAAAAAACAGATAGTTGCTTTTCATTCAAAGATCTAATTAATGCTAACCCTTCACTTCTACTCATGTTGTTTGTTTTCTCCAAAACATTTGCTTTGGAACCCAAAGTTAAATCTGGGATATGTTGTGGTTCATCATTGAATGTTGCTTTGATTTCTTTCATCTGTTCTGCACACTCCAACCGTTCCATCTCAACTTCTGGACACAACTGACACCATGCATCTTCAAGCAGAACATCACCAACTATATGATCTGAAGCCTCCAACTTATCAGACTCTATTTCAAATGCACCTCTGTTAGCATCTACAACTGATTTCACTGAATGAAATGTGCCATCTTTGAATTTAATTAGACCAGTTTTATAAAAGTCCTCAAATGTCTCATAGTTGGAAGGCTTTAGTTCATCATCAACTCGATATGGCAGAAATAATTGCATTATGCTTTGATAAAATTTTTCTGGTTCTTTGGTTTCAGAGAAACGTGCATAACGAATAACTGCTGGCTGTGTTCGACTTCTTTTAGCAATAGAACCAAAATCGTTAATCAGTTTTATTGCTAGTTTGTTTTTCTCATTCCTTGCCAAAACACGATATTCGGATGCAAATTTGGCCACGCACATATCGTTAAACACAACATCGTTTGGACGGTTCTTATACCGCTCAACTAGACCAGTCATCCATACATCTTCTGAATTTAGTTCATTTGAAGATGCCTTCTGCTTCAAAACAGAAATGGGTAGACTCATTTTAACAATGTTGTCGCCAGTTGGAATAAAAACAACCTTCCTGGAACACTCTTTTAAATGCATATTGGTCAGTCTATACACAGCTTCCTGTGCACAAACATCCCGATTATGTAGATACACACTACCAAGTTTCTTCAATGCTTCTTTAGCGCTCACATTGCCATCTCTGGATGCTTCTCTCTGGGCATTTCCAAGCAGAAGACCAATTTCTCTTTCACTTTTTGACATGTAAGAAATTACATAGACGCAAACTGCATATGCATCCACACAATATTGAATATCAATATTAGCATTCCAAGCTTTTAACAGAGGTCTGCTATACTGATTTATCCAAATTTCATTAATTTCTCTTTTTAAAACTACATGTGTATGTCGACTAATTCGTTTATATGCAATTTCAAAGATTTCTTGACTTACATCCAAACTTGTAAACAATTCTTCAGCAGAACTATATGAACAATTTTCATCTGCAATAGCTTTTTTAATTTTGCTTACAATGTCATTTGCCAATTCACTTTTCATTTTGTCCTTATTCATTTTGTCTTTATTTGAACAGGTACAAGTGGCATTTGTTTTATCCAATTCACATGTACATGTCTTCAGTGTTTCCTGATACTTTTCCCCACGACAGATAAATGTTCTGCAAGATACAGGTCGGGGAAAGTTAAAACGACATACTGTGTTCTTCTTTTTACAAGTTTTGGAATGTCGTTTTGAATGCTGTTGAACAGATGTAACCACTTCAAACAATGAATTTTCTTGAGATGGATGTTGACATGTGACATGTTTATCTATGAATGAAACAACCTCTTCATCTGTGTTTTTATCCAAGATTGGAGCCCCAGAAATCCAAAAAAGGCAATGAATGTGAGGAGAGCCACGTTGCTGAAATTCAACACGATGAAAATAGTCAGTTATTTTGCCAATGGGATTCAAAGGAGACTTTAGAACTTCTTTTAAAAAGACATGCCATCGAAAATCAAACATCCTGGCGGCCGCGACAGGATTTCGACGCAGTAGATGACACTTATCAGCATATTGTAACTGTTCCAATGTCTGTGTTCGACCTTCCTGTTTCAAAATACTATAAAGCAGATTAGTCCACCTCATATCTGCAGATGAAAATGATGCAAACCATGTTGGTTTTCCCAATTGTCGAACACAAGCTAGGATGTCACGTTGGGCTGATTGCCAGAAGGCTGGTGTACCTCGAATAGGTTTAAGGAAACGATAACCATCATCAAACTGAAGTAACTTTTTAAATTCATTTTCATCCTTCAATAAGTCACCCAAATTTGGAGTTGGAAAACGTTTGCCTTTACGCAAAGCAATCGATACATTAGATATAACCTGTTGCAGTTCTGATATGTATTGAGCAAAAAAAATGTATTCAACATTATGTGCAAATCTACCATCAGCATGTAAAAGCCTATTATTAAAGTAACGGTTCAAAGTTAAATGATACCGTCTGTTTTCATGATATGTATTGCAACCTGAAGGAAACAATGCAGGGAAACATTTTGCTTCATTTGTAAGGTCAGACAACAATTTGATGGGGTTATTCTGTTCACAAGGAGCTACATTTAGTATATGATCCAAATATTGATCTAATGCTTCCTGTCCAATATCTACTGGCATAAGACATGTGTCCTGAAACATACAATGTTGTTGCCTATCATGTAATAGTTCATCATCACCTTCTGGAGTACACAAGTCCTGAACCTCTGCCTTTTCCAAGACAGGATCGTCTTCCTCCTGAGAAAACTCGTTAATCCAGGCTTCATTGAATTCTATATCTTTATAATGTACGTTTGCATGTTTCAAATACTTAAGAGCTTCCTGGATGTGCATTGTATTAACAAATAGATATTCATAATGGCCTTTAAAAGTCAATTTATACTTTAATTTCACAGGTAGTAAAGAACCTTCCATATTACTACGGGGTAACAAATGACAAGTTTCAACAATATTTGCAGGCACACAAGTAACAGGACCATGCACTCCATTTTGGCCACCTTTCGGCAAAGCTAACATTTTCATGAATGGTATGTGTAAGGCTATTAAGTGTTGTTCTAAACT
>JBBPBX010052662.1:0-11218 GCA_038048925.1 Garcialebias charrua
TGTTAAAAACCAAGGGTCAAATGCAAGAAGTTGTGTTTTAGTGAAAATACAGGAAGTAAAAATGTATTTGTTTAATTAAACTGACAGAAGGAGAGGCAGGTTGTTGTTTAAACGTCTCACAAGTTAACATGAGCTTGAATGTGTGTTATTATTTTACAGGGTACTATTATTACAATTTTATTTTGTACCAGCAAACTTGTATTTTTTTTCCGTTTCAATGTGAAATTTGACTCTTTTTACTAAAATAGCTACAATTTTTACACCTAAAAATAAAAACATATAAAAATGTTTTATATTGTGATCATCTTTCTGCTTTTAAGACTAAATTTATAATAATTTAAATTGAAGATATACTTGATTTTATTGTTACATTTTATCTAACGGCTTTTTAGTCTTTTTAAACTTCTGATTTTTTTCTTTCTTTTGTCCGTTTTACTGGATGTTTTTGATTTTGTCTCCAGAAAGCACTTTTGATTGCTATAAATAAAATAAAAAATAAACATTGATATGATTTTACAATCTTATTTTGAAAAGGAGGCATTTTAGAGAAATATACTTTTATTAGAACCTTTTTAGCATACAATTATTCAGGATAAAGGATTCACGTTTCTTTTCAAAATCCTAATTACTGGTACTGTTTTACAATATTTGGTTTGGTTTTATTTTTAAATGTCTGTATTGGTTACTTGGAACTGTTTCAGAGCAGCAGAACTCATATAAATGATAATTATATAAATAAGAAGAATAAAGTTTTTTTTTTAAATATCTGTTTTCGGAAGAAGCCCATTTCCGCCACTATTAAAAAAATAGCAAAAATTATCTCAAAATAAGAGATAGTATCTCATTATTTTGAGATACGATCTCATTATTTTCAGATAGTATCTCATTATATTGAGATACTTTCTCATTATTTTGGATAGCATCTCATTATTTTGAGATACTATCACATTATTTTGAGATATCATCTCATTATTTTGAGATAGCATCTCATTATTTTGAGATACTATCTCATTATTTTGAGATACTATCTCATTATTTTGAGATAATTTAGCTATTTTTTAATAGACTGGCGGAAATGGGCTTCCACACAAAACAATGATATAGTATCTCAAAATAATGAAATAGTATCTCAAAATAATGAGATAGTATCTCAAAATAATGAGATAGTATCTCAAAATAATGAGATAGTATCTCAAAATAATGAGATAGTATCTCAAAATAATGAGATACTATCTCAATATAATGAGATAGTATCTTGTTATTTTGAGATAATTTTTGCAATTTTTTTAACAGAGTGGCGGAAATGGGCTTCCATAGCCTTCAGATGGGTTTATTTCTTTTTCTTTTTATTAAATTTATTCATTTTAAAATACAACACACAAAAAATAATAATCACAATTGTGACAATACAATATCAAGAAATAAAATGAAGGGTGGCAGAATGAAGAGAAAATCTTATGATATCTGCCCCCATTTTTCAAACAGTTAGTTCAAACAGACAAAGTAAAATCATCAAACAAGTAACAGAATAGAAAATAAATCATAATTATCAAATTACAAAATGACACGCAAAAAACTAATTCATATATATTTCTGTAATAATTTGGTTTTGATTAATTTCTTAAATGTAAATAATGAAGTGGCATTTTTAATTTCAGTATCCAAATAATTCCACAAACCAATTCCCTGAATGGAGCTTGACCGACCCCTCGAACTTGTTCTGTATTTAGGTTTAACAAAAATGTCTTCTCCCTTTAAATTATAACAGCTTTGACGTTTAACAAAANGCGGCAGGTGCGTCCTCCTCACGCAGCATCCCTCTCTGCCTCCGCCCCACGCGGCGCTCTGATGACGCGCAGGGAGGATTTAAGCGCGCGCGGCGGGTTGATGAGGGCTTTCTGACTGACAGGTTTCAAAACTTCACGGTTTCGAGTTTCACAGGTAAGACAACTAAAGATCCGCTTCCAGGGCGCGTGAGGAGCCAAATCCGCCTGCGTGGGAGAACATTTTGCGAGTTTCACTTCACAGCTCGCCACGTGCAGCGTGTCGTTCTTCATTGAGTGGGGTTCTTCTCGAGTTTCTGGTCGGACATGAACCCTGAGCTGGACTACGCAGGCTCCGGGAGCAGCGGCAACGGGAAGCTGCGCGCGTGGCTCATCGAGCAGGTGGACTGCGGGAAGTACCCGGGCCTGGTGTGGGAGAACGACGACAAGTCCATCTTCAGGATCCCGTGGAAACACGCGGGGAAACAGGACTACAACCGGGACGAGGACGCCGCGCTTTTCAAGGTGAGAGACGGAGGACGTCTCCAAGGATGGAGAGGCGCGCGCGGTGCGTAAAGGCGCAAAGAGGAAAGGAGACTTTTTACAGCCGCGCAAACTTTTAAAGCGATTTGTTTCTTCTAAATATTCAGACTCAAGTCTAAAGCAAACATTTTATCAGATTGTTCTGAATTAATTAGCTATTTATGTTATGAATGAAACCCGTTTGTTGTGTGGAAAAGTCAGCAAATTATTTTGGAATGTCCAAAAAGAAGAAGCAAATACAGACTGTATAAAAAGTAAAAGAGTTGTTTTCCATCTTTCTTTCCTTTGACTCCTGACTTCCTGTGTGCAGGCATGGGCTCTGTTTAAAGGCAAGTTTCGGGAGGGCATCGACAAGCCGGACCCCCCCACCTGGAAGACGCGCCTGCGCTGCGCCCTCAACAAGAGCAACGACTTTGAGGAAATGGTGGAGAGAAGCCAGCTGGACATCTCAGATCCCTACAAAGTCTACCGCATCATCCCCGAGGGAGCCAAGAAAAGTGAGCCCCACCCCTTAAGAATCATTAAATTGCAAAATATTAAAAAATAATAATTTAAATTTAAGTAATTTAAACTTGCGCATGCAGGATAATTTAAACTTTAGTGAATGATGTTTGCTCATGAAGAACATTTTTTCTGTCCTGCATGCAGGACCCAGACAGGAGGACAGTCCTCTGAGTCCAGTCAGCTATCAGATGCACCCCTCCTACCCCTCTGTGCCCTCACAGGTGATTTTCATACGCAGGGGGATGAAAAGGGGCGGGGCTTCAGAAACACAGGCTGCTGCATGAAGTGTGCAGATTGTGCATGCATGAACGAGCTGACATGTGCTGTTTTCTCTCAGAACTTTCACAACTTGTATTAGTTAGAAAAATCAGAAAGTTATTAATTTTGTTCTGTTAAGATTATTATTGTTTGAACTGATTGTTTGAAAAAAAAGGGGCAGATATAAGATTTTTTTCTTCTTTCTGCTACCTTTCATTTTTTTTTATATTTTGTACGTTATCGTTTATGGGATTGTTTTGTATTGTGTTTTTAAAAAAATGAACACATTTTATAAATATATATATATATTTTTTAAAGTATTACCCATCAGAAGCAAGATTGGACGTTAAAAACATTTTCATTCAGCTAAATGCTTGTGTCCTCATCTCCAGATGCCCCAGTACATCCAGAGTCCAGAATGCAGCTGGAGAGATTACTGTCCGGAGCAGGCGTCTCTGCCAGAACTCCCCTTCACTCAGTGTCCCTGTCCCCCCCGCAGCCTGCCGTGGCAGCCCCCATCCGTGGAAAACGGTACGCCACTCAGCATCAGCATCTCTGTCGTGTCAAAGGTTCAGCTCTGACGTGTTCCTCGTGCTGTGCAGGGTACCAGCTCAGAGCGTCCATCTACTCGTACGGGCCCGCCGACAGCCAGCCCTCGCCCTTCTCGCTGGACGCCAGCATCAGATCAGCCGAGGCGCTCTCAGGTACGCCAAACCTTCTCGCTTCACCTTTTCCTCTCTCGGAAAATCAGAGAGCTGCACATTTGAAGTTTAAGTCTTGCTTTAGTTTAGTTTATTTATTCGTTTCAATTAAAAAAACACAAAGACAATTTCAAAACAAAGAAAATAAACGTAAATGAAAGGCAGCAGAAGAAGAATGAAATCTTATCGTTTCTGCCCCTTCTTAACAAAAATCAATTCAAACAATCAATTCAAGCAATAAACATCTATAAATAATACAACAAAATACAGGTGGTCCCCGACTTACGAACAAGTTCCGTTCCCACGCACCGTTCGTAACTCAAAAATTCGTAAGTTGGAACGTATTACACGTGGCGCTCTAAGTCCGGATTTTTGGTCGTAAGCCGGAAAATGTATGCCAACGCTGCGCCGCACACCCGTTTATCAACATGAGACTGAACAAGCGTACATACTGGTTCATAAACATGCACAGAACTTTATTTACAAATGGTTAGCTAACACACTTTCATCTAAAAACACATACCAGTGCTGTATTTACTGTACAACAGTACTGTTCGTAAGCACGTTCGTAAGTCCGGAACGTCGTAAGTCGGGGACCACCTGTACATAACTTATCACAATTTTTCATTTATGGTTCATTTGATATTAACTAACTTATATGTATCTTATCAACAATATTCTTAATCTTTTTCTCAAATATAAATAACGACTTCTCTTTTTTAATATCATTATCCAAACTATTCCATAAACATATTCCCTGTAGACCTACCCTATACTTCGGTTTAACAAAAATATCCATTCCCTTTAGATTATAACAACTATACTTTTTTACAAAATACTCTTGAATGCTTGATGGTAGTATGTGATTCTGAGCTTTGTACATAAGAGAATATTGTCCACAAAATCATTTAGAAAATGTTTTAGATAAATCTACTGAAGTGAAGCAGCAAGAGCAACATGCACATACGTTTTGAAACAGAAATGTTTGATGAAACTATTAGACGCAACGTTTGATATGCATATTTGAATATGCCGATTTATGAAAATTAGCAAGGATTTCATTCGTTTTGTGAGAATATTGTACGAAAATTCAGCTGCACAGAGTGCTTCGCGATGATTTTAATTTAATTTAACTTTTCATGCATCCGAAACGAGTCGTTTCAGATGAAAACTTCCATGAACATTAACGAGACTCAATGCAAAGTCAAGAAGACCGATCAAAATAAAAAGCAAAGAATCAAAACCTACATGTTTTTTTTTTCCTTAGTCCAATTAAATTTCTTGGTCAAAATCTGCAACCGGCTGCCAACTACCACGCGCGTTTATTTACCTACGGAAACAGCCGAAGTGACTAGAAATAGGTCAACAATGCTGTAAAAGAGCCATTTGGGGTCAAGAAGTCCAGCAGTGGTGACGTGTTTGCACAACAAAGCTGAGTGTAAACACAAAGTATTATATATATTTAACATATTTCTTCACTCTGTCACTATCTCCTGACAGTCTGATGTTAGACAAAGTAATCTCTGATAAAAACTATAGTCCTCTGGCTTCTCCAGTGTTACTAAAAGCATTTCTAAAAACTCACAGTGACCCGCCGTTAACCAGCCAATAAAAACAGAGCTTCTCACGCCCCTAACCCACGCCCCCGCCTGTCCCAGCCCGCATCCGCGCACGTTCTCTTTCAAACATTTGCTGTGTCAATACATAGTTCCCAGACACGCCCCCAGTATTGCGCAAACCGGTTTTCGCACCACATCTGAAGACAGAAGAAGGCAAGATGGCGAACTAGCAGAGCAAATTATACGGACAAAAACACGAGCAACCACAGCTTTACCAAGGAACAAGAGCAAACTGGCAGTGGTCGGAGTTAAATGAGTTTGAGAAAGAAATCATGGCAGACGAATCAGACAACTTGTCACAAAGTAGTTACTCCGATATCATTAATTATTTAATTATTACAAGGAGCGAGCGCACACCGGCTTCACAGCGCAGAGCTTCACAGCTTTAAATCCAAAAAAGATGTGTAAACTGTCTCAATCAGATCTAACCAGCTAAAAAAAGGTTTAACTAAAATAACACACAGCCAACAAACAGTCCAAGCTGAACACAGACCAGAACCAGCACTTTTGAGTCTTACCGTGTTGGAAGTTAGCATGTTGTTAGCATCTGGAGCGAGGCTCGCAGGAGCTCAGGTCGGACGGCGTGGATCCGTCGCGGCCGCGGGGTCACGTCCCATGGGACCGACGCGTCGCCCGCACGACTTGGCTCCCGTCCTCCTTCTCCAACTGGGACGGTTTCCCCCGCCGGTCCTGGTGGACCGTGAGGCCATTGTCGCGTTAGCGAGATGCTAAGCTAACAGCATGCAAGACGGTTTGCTAAATAATGAAAAAAAAAAAAACCAGCTCTAACACACAGACAGTTGTACTCTAACATTGTTCTGACATAGTTTCACAAAATGATTTATGTAGAATATTTTGTTTACCGGCCAAAAGGACGACGTCTTCCAGAGCAGATCCAAGCCAGACTCAGAGCGAGGAGGGGCTGCTGTCCAGTTTCTCCGATGAGATAAATCCTTCACGTTACTTTTTTTTTGATTAACTGAAACCTGCGCGTTGCCCAAACGTCTACCCGACTGGAACACCCACTGACACAACACGAAGTAACCATTGCAATTAATTAACAACGTCTACCCGACTGGAACACCCACTGACACAACACGAAGTAACCATTGCAATTAATTAGAAATTAACACAAAAAAAAAACGTGAAAAATGAACATCCATTAAACCGCGCTGTCCCCTGTTCTGACTTTCAAAATGAGGGTCCACCCGGAAGTAAGACGGATGTGACGTCACATGGGAACTATGTATATAGCGGACGTTCAACCTATCACTTTTAGTAAGTGTCTTTGCTTGAATCATTTATTATTAAAACTAAACAATAAAGATAACGAAGGTTACAGTATCACATGCGCGTTCACGAGACAGGCCATTCTGTGGGGGGGAGGAGCTAAGGAGGCTGAGTTGCAGTTCAACCGAGAGCAAGGGGGAGGGACCAGAAAGGTCTCTGTTCAAAAATTTTCTAAGTCCAGCGTTCTCCAGAAACTACATATAGCAGCTTTAATATTATAACCACTCTTCCTTTTCACAGAATACGCTTGAATGTTCAATGGTAGTATGTAATTCTGAGCCTTATACACAACTAAAATAATATTATAATCTACCAAATCATAAAACTTAAGCAATTTCAATTGATAAAACAAAATACTTGAAGGATGACAATGTTTTCTCAAAAGCAGGGTTGTGTTACCGCAGTGAGAAGTCTTTACTTCACATCTGTCTGGATGGTGCTGCAGGCCCGAGAGCCCCAGGCGTAAACATATTAAGATTATACAACAAATGTGTCCTTTTCAACAAAAAGTGTCAAAGACGTGTTCGTAACCAGCCTCTTCTCTTCTAACCAGACTACCGTCTGCACGTGTCCGTGTATTTACGGGACACTCTGGTGAGGGAGGTGACCACGTCCAGTCCGGAGGGCTGCCACATCACTCCCTGCCCCCTGGAGAAGCACTATCTGACGCCCGGAGGCCCAGAGATCGTCCCCCTGCCCGTCGACAGCCTCTCGACGCAGAGGAGGGGGGACGAGTGTCCGCCCAGTCCGCCGTCCGCCCTGGAGAAGGGCGTCCTGCTGTGGATGGGCGCTGACGGACTCTACGCCCGCAGGATGTGTCAGAGCCGGGTGTACTGGGAGGGAGGCCCGTCGCCGTACGGAGACAAACCCAACAAGCTGGAGAGGGAAGTCGTCTGTAAACTTCTGCACACGCAGGACTACCTCACAGGTGAGGCGAAGGTCCCACACTGGGACCGAAACAAGTGTGACCATCAGGCTGAACCTGACCGTGGTCTGCAACCAACTGTGTCACTTCCTGTTTCCAGCTGAACTAGACGCCAAGCTGCCTTAAAAGTGTTGTGACATGACGCTAAAACACAGACATCTTTAGAAAGAGCAGCTACTCAGCTTTGATTTTTTTTTCGTACACAGATGCGTCGAATAATTAATATATAAAAGTATTTTTTAATAAAATAGTTATCTGCAGTGCATCGCAGTTTTCGGGTGGAGAAAAGGAGGGGTCAAACGCCGACGCATTTTTATGACGCAATGGCTAGAACGCACCTTGTAAATAACAAATAGCAGTGAATATATAAACCGAGAAATTAAGCAATTTAAGTGAAGATTTGATTGAGAAGATTTGAGCGATTTGTCTTCAGTTTGGGAAGCCGAAGTTAGTTTGAGTGATGAACAAGAAACAGCCGGTTCTAATGTAGGTCTGCAGCTTATTTATTAGAGCCTTACCGTTCAGAAGCAAGGGGGGCTCCGAGGGGGACAGCTTTGTTTTGTCCATTCTTGATGAAGTTTTTAATCTTTTGGGAAAGTGAAAAGGCTCACTTGTTCACTGGCGATGTTAAAACACCCAAATGTGACACAACGTACCGGCATTTTTCAAGTTATACAAAACAAAAAAAAAAGGTCGATCTTGAGCACAATGAAACGGCGTGCTAATAGCAGCCCGCAGGCTCAACTTTGAGATTTTTATTAATGAATAGTGCATTATAAATGGAATTCATTATTATTATTATTATTATTATCAACTTCTAGTCCCTACGTCACAGACGTCGCATGCGTAAGTACCCGGATGTCCCCTGACAAAACACGGCGCCAAGTTTAAAATCACAGAAGCGTAGTGCTTACACCTATTGAAATTTTTTTTGGGGGGGCTTATGTAGTAATTACGTGATAAGTATCACGTAATTACGTGATAATATGTAGCAATAACGTGATACGTATGTAGTAATTACGAGATACATATGTAGTAATTACGTGATACGTATGTAGTAATTACGTGATAATATGTAGTAATAACGTGATACGTATCACGTAATTACGTGAGAATATGTAGTAATAACGTGATACATATCACGTTACGTGATATGTATGTAGTAATTACAGGTATTCCCCGATTTACGAGCGAGATCCGTCACAAGGAGGCGCTCGTAAACCGGAAATCTCGTAATTTGGAACGGCCGCCATTTCTCTCGTAAACCCGGAAGTCCGCTCGTAAATTTCGCCAGCGCACCTAAAAACACTCTATTTTCATCTAAAAACTACTTTTGAGTGCATAAAAATGATCGGAAACGTGTGTTTATATGCTTAACTTGCTAACTGTAGTGAAAAAACACATGAAAACTCAGTATTTTTTTCGTTTTTTCCAAAAATTCAACCCGGAAGTCCGCTCGTAAATTTCGCCAGCGCACCTAAAAACACTCTATTTTCATCTAAAAACTACTTTTGAGTGCATAAAAATGATCGGAAACGTGTGTTTATATGCTTAACTTGCTAACTGTAGTGAAAAAACACATGAAAACTCAGTATTTTTTTCGTTTTTTCCAAAAATTCAACCCGGAAGTCCGCTCGTAAATTTCGCCAGCGCACCTAAAAACACTCTATTTTCATCTAAAAACTACTTTTGAGTGCATAAAAATGATCGGAAACGTGTGTTTATATGCTTAACTTGCTAACTGTAGTGAAAAAACACATGAAAACTCAGTATTTTTTTCGTTTTTTCCAAAAATTCGCAGCTCGTAAGTCTGGAACCTCGCAGATCAGAGCGCTCGTAATTCGGGGACTACCTGTATGTGATACGTATCACGTAATTACGTGATAATAATGTAGTAATAACGTGATACGTATGTAGTAATTACGTGATACATATCACGTAATTATGTGATACGTATTTAGTAATTACGTGATACGTATCACTTAATTACGTGATACGTATGTAGTAATTACGTGATACGTATGTAGTAATTACGTGATACGTATCACGTAATTACTACATACGTATCACGTTATTACTACATATCACGTACTTACTACATAAGCCCCCCCCAAAAAAAATTTCAATAGGTGGCAGCACTACGCTTCCGTACTTTTGAAACAAATTTTCATTGATTTATCATTTTGCTTGTAAAAACTAACATAGTTGAATGATACAACATATATATGTTGTGCCACTTTATGCATAGTTCCAACATCATGTCACACCACCTTTAAAGTTCAACATTAAACCGATTTAAATCAGACACCGTGTCAGATTATTGAAGCACATCTTACAGATTTAGACGCCGAGGCATTTATTGAAGAGACGAGGTTTGAGCTGCCAGCTCATTTACTGGAAGGGGCACTTTGAAGTATCTTAGAAGAATTGTGGTCTTCAAGCAGCATTTCATGATAAGCAGTGACCTGACTTTGTGCAGCGCCACATCATCCCCGCCCACACGCCCCGACAGCCCCAGCTGTGACAGCTAATGTATTTACATACTCGGTGCGACCAGGACTTTCCACTCGATTCACCCCAAATGTCAGGGTGCCACTGAAAGAGGATTTCTTCTGAAGTCATTTGCCTGCTCAGACGATCTTAAGATCTCAAAGCTAATGATGATGTGAACTCGTGTTTTTCCCCCCTACAGAGATCCAGAGTTATGGGCTCCACGGTCGGCCGCTGACTCGTTTCCAGGTCCTGCTGAGTTTTGGAGACGAGTGTCTGGACCCGCAGAGACAAAGACGGACGCTCACTGTCCAGGTGACGGACAATAAACCAGTTTGATCTCACACCTCTGCTGAAGCTCTCTGAAACTTCACGTGCGGTTAAAAATCCTGAAATCAAAATCTGGCCGAGAATCTGAAAACGGAGAAAAGGGATTTGAAAGTCTGCAGGAGCTTCTATACAGTCATCATGGACGCCTGGTTTCAAAACTAAATTTAGTTTCTGAAGAAGACGCAGAGGTTCAGAGCCGAGCTGGTTTCGGGCCTCGGGATCTTCGAGCACGTTTGGTTTCTGTGGCGAAACAAAGTGAAAGCTAACGAGCTCGTTTAGGCTAATTCTGACCGAGCTTGAAACGAGGAAAACAAAACTCTGCAGCAGAGGTTCAACCAAACCAGGCACCCTTCATTCCTGCACGAACAGCTGTTTTTTTAAAAACAGTTGGAGTTGCAGGTAAAAAGGCCCGTGCGTCAGTGGAAATAACCTTTATTATTTGTGATGTTTAGCTGGTCAGCAATTAAATTACCCAAACCTGGTAAAGACGGACAGCAGCTAAACATCAAATGTTCCTATTAAAACTAGGGATGGGGCAGATCCGATCCAGTATCGGTATCGGTATCCGATACCAGCATAATTTAAGTATCGGATATCGGATCCAACCTGCCAATATTTCCGATCCAGCTTCAAAGAGCACTTGTTTTCCATCACATTCTGTGACTGCTGTCTTAACATTGTATGAGTTAAACCCAATGAAGACACTCTTAAGCCTTACAGAAAGAAACTCACAAACTTTAACAACACACAAGAGGCAAGTCTATACAACACACATGTCCTTCTCACTCATGGTTC